>JBBMJY010000022.1:1817827-1839603 GCA_037833715.1 Toxotes lorentzi | reverse complement strand
GTTCTGCTCAAGGTTTCTTCCTGTTAAAAGGGAGTTTTTCCTTGCCACTGTCGCCTTAAGTGCTGATCTGGGGTCAGACTCTGGGTCTCTGTGAAGCGCTTTGAGACAATTTGATTGCGCTATATAAATAAAATTGAATTGAATTGAATTGAATATCAGAGAATCGTGGGAACCTTTGCTCAAAAAAGGACTCAAGCAATTAACAGATTATCAAAATTGCTGTAATTGATTTTTTGTCTATTAACAGGTGTTTCAGCTCTATTTTCATTGCTAATTAGTCTCTCACATTTGTCATATTTTCTTCATGAATGAAACAATGAATCAATCAATCTGGTTTTTGCACTTAAACCACAACACATTTAGCTCTAAAGCATCCATCTACTATAATGTGTTTCACTGTGGTGTAAGAAAATGATTCCACAAGGTGTAAAAATGTAAAGCGTCTCAGTGAGTGAGTCTTTTTTTCTAACAGTCTAACTGTATGATAATAGAGAGACGTGCAGAGTGTTTTACAATGCTTCACATCAATAATTTCACACATCTGCATCAGAAGTAAGCATTTTCAATTCTGAGACGCTACTTCAATTGACTTCTTGAATAATACAGGACAGCAATTGAAGCAACATCGTATTTACCCCTGTGGAGATGATCCCAAATACTTTCGAACTATTTCAGCTGGGCATAAAGGAATCATGAAAGGCCTCACCACTCCCCAGCGTCCCTTTGCGTGGGGAATGGAACCAGAGTCCTAATATCAAAACTTCAAATAGTTCCTGTAGAACCAATGCAATGGTGATGGGGCGGGAGGGGGAGTTCATTTACACTTTACTCACTTTCTTTCCTTTCATTCTTCAACCCTCAGAAGTGTCTCTCCTCTGTTACATCGAAAGTCAAAAGAAGGACTGAAGAGAAACTCTTTTCTTCTTTTCTTTCTTTTTTTTTTAAAGAAGCACATTCCCTGTGAGCTATAGAGGCTTAGAATGGTTAGACAATTTAATTGGATAAAAGGAAAAGATTAAAGAGGCCCTGACTCTGTTCCATAAATAATTGATTTCTAATGTATTTGTAGTGGCAGAGAGACGCTGTTGTTTGGGAATGGGGGATGTTGAGTGGCAGAACACTTCAGATTTCCCTCAGTCTTTGCCTTCTTTGTTTTTTCACGCCGTGATATTGAAGCAGCATGAAAGGCAGAGAGGGAGCACACTTGCAGCTCAATTTGATCTTACATCGTCAGAAATCAAAGATCGTGCATGTAAAGAAGGATCGCAAGGAACTTTTTTTTGTGGGAGACCAAACTTTTCACACTGTGTTACTAAAGAATACAATTCTGCTGGTGCAACCCTTGCAAACCCCAAAGGCAAAGCCAGCAACTACAGCTTGTATCCAAAACTAATAAAAGAACCACAAAATCCATTTTGGGACTTCAACTAAAGTTTTGTGCTTAGATTAAAATATCCAATAGATGTGGTTGTAAAAACACAAAATACATTCTACTCCATATATTATGCTTCAGTTTTAGTTTCAGTCTTTAATACAGCACTGATTTATTGTGACACCCTTAAAAAGGTGTGCCAAATAAAGGTACAAAGTTGTGATTAGTTCTTCACACTTAATTAAAGACATAAACAAGAGGTCAGTAGTGGTTAACAGCAGAAAATAAGTCCTGAACACATCAGGCGTGTAACTGCCAGCTACTGAAGCGCCAGAGGCCACGATTTGTTCACTGCTTCATCTCTTTCCCCTCTAGGTTAATCTACTTTGTTGCTTCAGATTGCCCTCCGTGCAGGCTGACAATGCTGTGGCCTTCAGTTGCCTTGGGATGACAAGAGAAATAGCTGTCATCGCTGCATTTCAATCTCTGAATGCCTCTTTCCTAACCCCTGCCTTTAATCTCATTCCCAATGTCAGCAAATAGCAATGTGCAGAACTGCTGCGGCGATGGTGGAGGATGGAGGATAGCGAGCCTGTGCCACTAAGCATTACAGCCCGGCCTGTCAGGGCCCGCGGCAGCAAAACGAGGGGGACTGAGTGTAGGTTACATGCTTTAGAAGCAGGTTGGCAGGAGCGGCATGGAGGGGTGCCAGGGAGTGAGCGGGGCTGGCGAATGGGGTGAAAGAGAGAGAGAGTGTAGAGAAAAGCAGGGAACAGGTGAGTGTGTGTGCAGCAGAATACGTAGACAAGCTGTGTGCTCAAAGACGTCTGTGTGTTTATACGCTGTTTATCCGTGCGCACCCGTGTGCTTGTAAACTATGTCTGCATTTGCGTGCATGAGCATGCGGATGTCTACTCATTCCTGAGGTCAAACGCTCACTCACAAATGAAATCTAGCAACGTGAGTGCCCGGAAGCCTCAGCTGGGCTCGCACGGCAGCTGATCTTGCAAGCCTCAGTGGAGCTGTCTCAACGAGGCAGGATAGCAAGCGCCAAGCCTGGCGGGGGAGGAAGGGGAGGGGAGGGGAGGGGAGGGAGAGGAGCGAGGGGGTGGTGGAGGGGTGGAGGGGGTGGTCACCTCACGTGAACCGCTGCCAAAAAGCGGGCTTCTGTCGCCGGGAAGAGAAGCCCCATGCTGGCACACTGCATCAGCTGAGAAACTAGAAAGCAGCATTGCGAGGTCAGCGACAGTGCTGGGACAAGATAATGAGAGGAAAAAAGTGGCGTAGAGGGCCCATAAACTCTGCTGGAAAACTACTTCATGCTCTGTGCAACTGGCCCTGTGCTAAAAATAGTAACAAATATAATTAAGTATTGAAAACATCACAAGACCAATTACAAGCGAGATGATGACATGGCAGAAAAACGGCTAAAATCTCATTCATAAAAGAACAGATTTATAGACAGTTTGCCTTGAAGATGCACAAACAGAACAGATACACATTTTTATAAGATTTGTCTATCGAAGCATTCCGCATTATTTCTGTGAGGAAAAAAAGGACTTGAAAGTCAAATCTGCAGCCTCACACTGAAAACATACTGCACCTTCTTTATAAAAAGCAGCTATGATGGATCATCCGTGGCTATTGTGTGGTATAATCTTGTCTCTATAATCCACTGTAGGTGGTACAGTGATGCATGGGCTTTAGATGAGTTGCCATATCACCAGACTGCCTCGTATGATGCCCCCCTGCCCCTGGGTGGTCGCTGACCTCCTTCTAGCAGCATAATGCTCCTCTGTCTCACAGTGATTGCTCTAACATACGTATACACATGGAGTACAGCACAGCACAACAAACACAGGGCCCCTGTGATTGAAGGAAATCCTCTGACAGTGAAAGAGGAAATAGGCTTTTCACAGTAAAGGGCCTACGAAGAGATTACTGAGGGGAAAAAAATCTGAAGGCAGGTTAGAGTAGGTACTGTAGCTCATATACAGCTTTAAGAAAGTGAACAGTAAACAGTGAGGCTGACATCAGTCAGGTAAAATTTAAACAGTAACACTGGATTACATGCATGCAGGCATTGTTTTCTTGTGAATCCCTCATGCAACACTAGGTGGGTTTCCATCCACCTGTTTTATGTGCATTTGCATTTTGAAAATGCCAAAAATCTGACAAATATTGAATTGTTTTTATGCTTGACTGAGGGGAAAACGTTGGTGTATCAATAAAAGCAAAATACAACACAGTGCAATGGAAGCAGATCTGGTGAATAAATCATGATGTACATGAAGCATGTGACTTAAATGTCCACTGAAGCTTCAGCTTTACTGTGGAACAATGAGGAGACTCTCACAAACAGAAACATCTTATTTCCATCATGTTTTCTACATTGCTTTTTGCTTGAGGTTTTACTGCGGCTCTTTTAAGTACATCATCTTGTTGCTCACTCTTATTCTGCAGTGGTTTAACCAGCTGTTAAACCATCACACAGCAGTGGATGTAAACTGATTTTAATTTTGCTAATTTTCTCTAAATTCTGTTAAAATTTGTTAGAAACCTAGCTACTACACAGAGTAGTGATTAAAGAAAGTCAGTGTATTGAACCGTACAAAGCATCAACAACATTTCGTTTATAAAAAAATCAGAAGGAGTAAAAACTTTAAAGGTCCTTGAGCTGCATTTTATAATAAGCAGCTATAGCTGTAAATGTATTATCATATCGTACCTGTATATTTAAAGGAGCTTTTGTTTTTTTTGTCTGTATTCCCACCAAATGAACATTAAACATAAACATGACTAAAGGTAAACCTTCATGCACTAAATGGAAACAGTTATCTGTTTTGGGGGAGACAGTTGGCTAAAGGCATTTGGAGACTGTGGAGGAGGAGAGTGGTGGGGAAGCGCGGTGGGGGGGGGCTCTTTTTAACACAGCAGAAAGGTTTTACTCTGACACACATCCCACTTGTTATGACATGTAGAGGCACATCTAAAAGCAAACTCCTAAGAGGTTGCTGAGGGCGACCTCAGTAATATGCAAATGAATTCCACCAGAGTATCTTAGACAATGCACAAAGCTGTCTAAACTGGAAGCCTATTAATACATTAAGTTATGATGCTCAGTTGTGTTATAAAGAAAGAGAGGCAGCTCCACAAGAGTGCACTGTGTGAACCTAAACTTTTCTGACCCAATTACCTTAGCTGATCTGTTCTGACTCCTCTGGCCTGTGCTGTTACTGGAGATACACTGCCATTTGTATCTCTTCCAAAATTCCTCATGAACATTTCATGCAAGGTGTCTCATAAATTATGAGGGTTTCTCCAGCTGACATTATGAGCAAAAATGGCAAAGCCTGCCTTTTCTTCTCTGGCTCTTATCATAAAACAAAGGCTAGCTCAAAGCAGGAGGAAAGGCTTTCCCGACAGCTGAGAGTCCTGTGTGCAGTACAGTATGCCCATATGACTCCCTCTGCTCATTTCCAATGACTGTCTCTCCATAATCTGATAATAACATTACAAAAACATTTATGCCACTGCTCAAAAATCTCTCTGGAAACTCACTCTGTATAAATATTGATTGGATATTAAAATTTCACATCTTTCTTAATTCTATACAGTGGAAAACTGAACGTCTGGGATCACATGAAGGAATTCTCAACTTGTCATTTTGGTATTAAAGGAGGAATAAAAACAGATTCTCTGCGGCAGAATGAACTACACTGTGTAAGTATCATCATCACTAATTGTAAATAATGCAAAGCATCTCATCCTTTCAATTATTCAGCTTTACGTCCTGGTTTTGGTTGACAGAAATGTAGTGATGACAAAATATTGTAAGTTCCTCTGATGCACAAATGCCAAGGCATCTGTACTGCAAGCTGAGTAGCTGTGTCTTATTAGATTTCCACAAACACAGTACACCTACGCACAACCTAAGTGGATTAAATATGACGGATGATGACATTTGGAGAAAAGGCTCTTTCAGATTACTCAAATCTAATCTGGAACTCTAAATCAGGACTAATCAGTTGCTTTTCAAAGAAGCTTCAATCATAGGGGGAAATTCTGGCTTGCAAACTGGGTTTCTCACAAGAAAAGCCGTTCTTTTATAGTGCATCATTTTCAGGTTTTTCACAGTTTGAGGAGCATTTGTATTTGAGAACGACTGCTTTTTATGTGCCGGCTTTTCCACAGACAGGTTTCAAAGACTTGTCCGGTGTAATTGCAGAACTGCCGTTGTTGTAAAAGGGCATAACAGTGTTGTGTAACTTTAAGCTACAGATGGAGCTCAAATTGGGTCTAATGAAAAGTTTCCTTGTGACATCACAGAGCAAGAGTGTAACGTTAATTCAATTCAATTAACCCCCTCTGGACCAATGAAAACTCACCATAGCTATTTCAGATTAGAAGCTCATCAAACACATTAGTGGCACCAATAAAACTTTGCTATAGGAAGACAATGATCCAGTCCAGTAGCGTGCTAGACATCGCAGCCCCACTTTGATTAATCTTGTTAATTACTAGCCTTAGGGTTTCAACAACTGCTGGCCCTCTTTCCCCCTGTACCCCGTCAAAAACGAGGAGGCTTGTGTGCCATCAGACTCTTTGTAATTACAAAAGTCTCATGCACTGGGACTGATTTTCCCACAGAACTGGATTTACAGTAAGAAACATGACAGACTAAAGTCAATTTTAACATTACTGTGGTGACTATATGTACATTATTCAGCGGGGGAGGAAGGAGACTCTGTGGATTTGCAGAGCAGCATGTGCCTGTGCTTGAACTCTCTCCTAATGAGTCCCTGCAGTCACCTCAGTCGTGGGCTCCTGCTCTTATCCTCTTTCTATCTCTCAGTTAATTCAGCTGTCGCCTAGTTTAACCACATGATGACCCTCCTCCCTCCCCTCCACTCCAGTAACAGCCAGCCACTGTCAGCTGGGTACGCACACGCTATCCCTAACTTGTTCTGGCTACCTCAGTTCACATATGACCCATTTCTCAACTCCCATGTCCTTGTTTTACCAGCCTTCAGCCAGTCAGCCTTATAGTTGGCAAACAGTGGCAGCTGCATGCATGGTATAGCAGTACACAGAGATCATGCCAGGTCGGCATCACATACACATTCACACAAAAATTAGGCCAACAAGGCTTTGAGGGCCGTTCCTCTGTAAAATGACTACACTTTGCTGAAGCCAGCAGATCCATTTGACCTATGTCTAATGTGAACCAATTAAGGTCTTTACATCAGTGCGCACCAACGTGAAGCCGAATATCCCTTAATACCAGTTAAATACATGTCCCTGTAGCTATAATACACCTACACATGCTATCATGGTGTGCTGTGCGATTATGTGCTGATATAAAGCCTGCTCCAGAGTCCCATTGAATGTATTGAGTGAGGTATCTAATGGGCATGGGAACTAATTCCAGGGCAAAGGGGATTAAAGGATAGAGAAGAGAGAGGAGCAGAGGGATGGCACTCGCTGGCAGCAAAGGGTATAGAGGGTGGAAAAGCAGAAATGAAATATAAATGCACAGAATCCTTGTCTTTTGAATCCTATTTTGCGAAATAGTATTAAAATTGGTATTTTGTTTAATCCTGGCACTTATATTTTTATTTTTTTCAAATGAGAACAAAATTAAATATCAAGTATTTCAGAGAAAAAAAATGAAAGAGAAATACTGTAAAAAAAAAAAATGCAGCTGGACAGTCAAACAAGAGTTTTATCAAAATCATTTCATCTGCTCTAAGTCTTTACTGTATCTCTCATTCTCATTATACCGCGAGCAAGTGTCGTGTCTTATCCTTTGATCACACCGATATAGTTTTGAGACTCTACCTAGAGAACTGATTCCCAGACTGGAAGACATGCTGCTGTGTCTACACCATGGAAATAAAGGGATGTGTTAAGTAGAAGTATTAAGAATGCTAGTTTAGCCTTGTCTGTATCTTACACACCTGCACTGTACTCAAAAGCCTGGAGCCATTTTTCCAAAAACATTGTTCTTGTGATACAAAACTAACTTTGTGGGTCACTGGGTTGGCTAATCCAGGAAACCCTATGCCAGTTTTATTCTATTATCGCATCATCCCACATTGTTTTATTTAGCCTTCATCACCACAAAGGTGGCAGATTTGTTTAATAGCACAACCTGTAGTTCAGAACAAATTCTCAAGAGTAATTGAGAAGCCTGTTTTTTTTTCTTCTTTAGTTTCCCCAGAATATCACAGTGAAAAGCAACACAGTGAGTGCTCCCCATGAGATCACCTGTGCTAATGTTTTCAGAACGGCTTTTGTAATATATGAAAAAGGACACTTGTGTGTGCGTGTCTGCAAAGCTTTCCCAGTGTCAGTGTTATATGCGAATCAAACAGTGATTCATGGGCTAATTTTAGCCACTTTGCTTCTCTCACCTATGAAAGCTACTTTTTGAAGTGACTGTTGTTGTGTCAGAGACACTTACAGCTGAATATGCAGGACCATATATAGCTCAAATTATTATTTAGTTTTGTTAAAGTGCCAGCACTGGATTAATGAAGTACATAAAATCACAACATGCAACAATATGTAATTGATCCTGTTAAAATGAGATAATAAGAAACGAGAACAGGAGGAGGCAGGGGTGGAGAGAGAACTCCGTTAAGACACACAGTGACAGGCCATAATGAGCGACAGAGAGCTTGGCAGATTATAAAAACAGCCTCACTGTCTTCAGTGAGGCATATTTGTGCGTCATATTAGCGCTCATATTAGCTCTCTGCCCAGACCATTGCAGAGCTTCATGCATGTATTCATTCACTTATGTATCCGGTTAAATGACTGTAAAATAAATAAATAAAAACTGACATGTTTTTATAACAATATTGTACACTCAGTCAATATGAAAAAGATGATGGCGTGTCTTTTTAATGGAACCACAGTATCACAGGCTTTTGCTAATATATACGTGTGGCTAGCGAGCAGAACAAGGGTTAGCAGAAATGGTGTGATGCTGAAAATATACAGTATCTAGACGTGTAGGCTGAGGAATTAAAAAAAAAACTTGGTGGCTGTAGGAGCTAGCTACACTTATTTTATGGATGTTCTGATGCTATAATTTGTCCTATTCCCTAGAAATGATTCTTACTAGTGAGAAGAAAGCAGCCAAATGTAACGTAGTAATTTCTTTTAAATTCCAAAATTTACTTGAGTAGAAAAGAAAAGTAATGTGCATAAAGTAATTGTAATTAGATACTACCCACCTTTCATAGACAGCATATACCAAGCTCCTTTTAAGTAGCAGCAAACAAAAAATCCATGTAAGTGTGGTTAGCACGCTGATGCTAACAAAGGCTAATATGATGTGGAAAAACTCGCTGTCCTGCTCCTTTACCTTCCCACGTGAATCTTGAAACGAAAAGCTTGAAAAACAGGATTAGGGTTTAAACTGTCATGGGACATTATGTGTTTCAGCTTTTGTGTTGATATCACTCAAACAAAAATACAGTAAGCAGCTTTCATGGTAGTAAAATGCTGAAGGCCTTTTTCACAGCAGACATTTTGACTTGGCTCACTAGGAAAAAAAACAGGTGTTTGTAACGACTGCAATGATGGCTCCGTTCTGCTCAAGTGTCCGAGTAAGTCGTGACAGTGTGACACAATACCAGGACTCTGTGCGTGTTTGAAAGACAGAGAAGCAGCATGTCGGCATATTGCTGCACCATCTTTCACCATAATCAATGGAATCCAACCATCGTTAATTTTATTATTTACAGCTGTGTTTTTTTTTTGTTTTTTTTTACTGTGACATTTCAAACTTTCTTGTGAGTGAGAGGAGCTAACTTTCTTACCAAAATATTCCTCAGATGGAGGGTTGTCCATGTCAAACAGCATCTTCTTGGTCAGACGCTCCAGTTCATCCTCAGGATGGGCCACGGCAGCACCGCCCTGAGAACCAGAGAAGACACATAGTTGTGATTCACAAAGTCGACCAGGATAAGAAAGAATATTTCAGCACTTTCTTGCATTCATTTCCACCTGACTTATGATAGTCACCTGTGTTCTATACAACTGCTGCTTAAAATGAAAAGAAAAATGACAAGAACGTACTGCTTAACAAAAGCAGTACATTCAGCTTAAATATTCACAAAAACCTGACTTCAATAAATCAGAATGAAACACTGCCTCAAGGTCAAACAAAGCACATTTACTGTAATTAACATGCAGTGGACAGTCCTCTGTCTGCCTTTCTCCACTGAGATATCTGACCCTGGCTCAGGCCCCAGTGGTGCGCAGCTCGGATGGTCGTGCAGATCCTTCTGTGCAATTCAAGCATGTGGAAAAAACTGTGACCCTGACTAATCCTTGTGTTTGGAAAATAATGATAACATATAGAAAAGACGAGGAAAACGTTAGAGGAAAGCTACTTTTTAAAGTCTTTTACATTTGGGTGATAGGTCAGGAGATAGTTATTTAGACATACTCTGAGCACAAAAGACTTCAGGTGTGCGCCATGTTGAGGCCTAATCTGTAAGAGATTTCAGATGGATGACATAACTCTCTGAAGATGCCACTTCCTTCCTTTCCTTGTGAGCCTCCTCCCTCTTATCATGCAGTCTCTGACATCTGCCTGCTGTGTGTCTGTATGGGGCTGACGTGTTGCGCCTGACATTTTCTGCCAATCATTTACAGAGCCACAGAGTACTGCTCCCCTTCCCCCCCCCCCTGAGCCCCAGCTCACGGCGCAATCCCGTCACAGGTGTGTGTGTCCTTTGCAGACACCCTGGAGGCCTGAACTCGACTCTTTTCGTGCTGCGCGGCTGAGGTTTTTCAGAAATCAGTGACACTCAGATGACCTTCCCTAGATCTGGGGCCGGCTGGATCTTTACAGTAGATTTGATTTTCAATATTGTAACACGGGCCAAGATCTGAGCTGACCTTTGAAGTGTCCCTAATTATGACGTTTGGGAGCTGGGTGAATGTTAGCAGCCAGGCTGGCTTTGTACTAATTTATCTGTGGTTTACTCCGTGGTTATTTTACTGTGTGACATAAAGGAATCAAATTTGTCAATAGGAGATTGAGTGCAAAATGTTTTTGTATTCAGAATGAGAGAGTAGTTACAGATCCCGTCAGACAAGTCTCCTGGTGTTATTAATGACTGAATTTTCTTCTAGTGGCCTCATTGAATGTGTCAGTCAAGGTTTCAGCAATAATTTTAACTATATTAAAGGTGCTACTGCGAATGTACAGTATATTTGCTGTGAGAACATCCAATGATCTACTGAGTTTATTTCCAGAGACAATTAGAAATGCTGAGCTCTGCTTCCTGTCCACAATGTATCAAGAAGAGTCTGAACTTTATGGCGCATGACTTCTGCCCGGGCCAGGCTCAGGATGCAGCGGGTTGATAATAGAAGCCCAAACAATAGGCCTCATTAACTCTGAGGGATCGACACGTTCGGTGTGCAAATCTTCCTGCCATGCCGGATTCCCTGCATTCCCTGGCACCTTGCGCCTCCTCAGCCACTCGAGTATAAACAACCAGGATCACATCATGGAGGATTAGGAAGAGATGAAAGGAATATTCCTCAGTGGTTGGATATTCCTCAATTGTCACCTCATATTACAAGAGTTTTTTTTTTAATAATACACAATGGTCAATGGAAATATGTGTTCAGCAGGGTTGAATTGTAGCACAACAACCTGCACAAAAGAAAAGATAATAAGTCTTCACAACGTTCATACATCTCAAAGAAACACTCCTGTTGTCAACATTCTGCTCATTATGCCTGTGTTGTTAGTTTGAGACAGTGAAGAGGACGATTTAACACTGTTAATCTTAGCTCCACATCAAAAGCACATTGGAGAGGGAACGAAATGCTGCTATTACCAGAAACAGACTTTTGAGTTTAAGCTTCATTTATACCTTATCCACTCTTTGACACCCCGCAGCAATGCACTGCCAGAGAGTTTAAAGCACCTTGTTAGGGAGTCTTTTGTGACAGCACGGAATAATTTTTCACTTGAATAAGAGAAAGAAATTGCTTCCCTGCATGCTTTATGATTGCTTCTCAGTTCCTGTTCAGCTTTTCAGAAGCAACAATAGAAACCTTACAGCAGCTATACGTGCCGGAGACATGATTTTTCAGTAACGTCTGACTCGATTCAGTAAATTGTTTGCCTACGCCCTCAGGACACTCAGCTGCAGTTTCATTGAAGTTAGTGCTTAAATTCAGTGGTGACTGGGTTAACAGCTGCACCTATTTTCGACTGTTTTACCAGCAAGTTGAGGCTTATAGTCTCAGGTCATCTGTGTGCTGCTTTTTAATGGCAGAAAGCCGATGAGTGGTAATACCCCTGAAAGACATCCTGATGGACCATCAAATGCCATCCGCTTGACAAATCATTGTCAGAGCGTTGTTAAATGCCAGACCACTTAAAATCACAGACAACAAAAGCATCTGTAAGTGACCACTGTTGCGTGCTACCTGATACAGCATGACAGTGAAAGGTGAGCAGAGTCTGGGATCTGATCACTGCCCAACTGCCACATCTATGAATAAAGCTGTGTGCACCACCCACTGTGGAATTGGCATTGTGTCAGAACTGATTAAGTGAGGAGTGCAGGGTCGGGGTGGGCAGAGGGGACTCGGTACATGCTCTCACCTGATGCCCTGACAGCATCGTGTCCCGCTAAGAACCAAACCTCAGGCTCTGTCTTTCCTGCTTCCACTGCAGTGATAGAGAGTGAACAGGAGAGACAACTGTTCTCAGGGCATCTGATCTACACCTCTGTTAGTGGAGGTGGAACAAAGGAGTGCAAGTGAACAGGAAGCTGGAACTATTTGCATATCATCACCTGCTATGGGCAGAACAATGGGAACTCAGATTTGTCTGCGAAATCATGGCAGGGCACGACGCAGGTCAACTCAGCTTGACACAGTAATGATGAAGCATTTTCAAAGTTATACATTAACATTAGAAGGACAGTACAATGCAACTCAGTTGTCAGTTTATTAGGTATACCTAACCTATCTGAAACTGAAGTAATCTGTAAAAAACAACAGCACTGCAAAAAAAAGGCTGGATTTGCTGCAGTGGATTTGTTGGGTTTGGACTGCTTTAGTTTTAGCTAGGTGTACCTAATAAAGTGGAAACTGGGTGTATATTATCCTTGATGTTTCTTTAGATGTGTTTACTTATTTGGTAAAAACTGTAAACAACAAAAAAGAGGGAATTACGAATTTGATTTTTTTCTTCTCGCTTTCTGGAAAGAAACTGAAGCGTGTTCCTGGAGTTTACTTTTATATTCTTACGCAAATCAGATCCACTCCAGAAGTGGCAATAAGAAACAGAAACCTTCATGATTTTAACCACGTTAAACAGCAGCTCCTTTTTGAGTGCAGAAAAACTTCGGTCCTTATGTCATTGTAACTTGGTTTCGTCCATATCCATAAAAAGTTTCCAATGCTCTGTTCTAAAGTAATTTTTTTCATTGCTTTTTGTTGTTTAAAAAATGATATTAGATAATTTTTCAAAAAACTACCGTCCTTATTTCAACATATGAGGCCACAGGACAAGCTGTTGAGAGAGACTCTTTATATTTAGTTATTCGTGCGGTTACAATATTTCTGGGATTTTGTCTAAAATTTTCTTACTTTAGGAACAGAACTCGGAAGTCCCAGTTTCACTTCAGCTTTCTGTACCGTGCTTTGAGTTAAAGAGATCAGTAATTAGACTGACTATCTTCCACTTTCTGAAATGAATACAGACTTTACATCGCGGCAGATCCTCCATTGCTCAATGCTGAATTTTATAAAGGGACAGACATCTGAAATCAGTACTGGGACATAACTAAGCTGGCCATATTACTGAAAATAGAAAAAGTATTGTTGGCCATACAGGGCTGTTTTATCCTCCTCTGAGCTAATAGCTATTTAAAAGCTAATTTAGCCTAATGGCTGCAGCACCATTATGGTTTATGTTTCCTTGCACAAAAAGTGAACAGAATTCAAATTTCAGTTTAACTGTTGAACCATCACGAGCTGCGTCCTCATATTTAGGCCAGTACTTTCTTTTTTTTTTTACAGGGTTCAGAAGCAACGTGCAAAGACAAAGAGCTTGAGAACCACTGCATAAACAACACAAACCACTGAGCTGAAAGTGATAACCAGAAGTAAAGGCACTGTGGAGAGAGCCCAATGAAAGACAACCGCTGAACAACACTAATCTAAGCCTCTAAACCTGCAGTCATCTACCTATCAGTCAGCTTCTGTTTTACTTCCTGCAAATCCAATATTGCACCTTACACCACAAGCAATTGTCTTGCTTTTTACAATAGCCTCGCATTTTCTGCACGATCAGCACAATCTGAAGAAAGACATAATCACTCACAGACATATTTATCCACAGATTAAATGATGATGGACTTTACAATACAAAATGCTCTTTAGTGTCAATAGAGCTGCAGCTTTAACTCTGGCTTTTAAAAGACGAGCTTTAGTCAGCTCACAATCTGACATCCTTGCTTTTTGTCTCCTTAAATCACAATGGAATTATTTGAAATGGACATTTGAAAGGGAAATGGCTTATTAAAAATTATATCAGTAATAACCACAACAAGAGCAAATGGACCACTGCATTAGTTAGGGTTCATGAGGGATTGAATTTTTTTATTGGATTGGAATATCTAAAAAAAAGCATTTGTTGCCACAACACTAAACGAGTGATTATAGCAGCTTAGGCGACTCCGTTTTACCAAAACAATGAAAGGATTGCTGGATCAGTCACACTATCCTTTCACTGAGTTAGCGTGTGCTTCTGTGTGTGTGTGTCGGTGGGTATTTTGAGGAGAGGGGGCTTTGGTATGTCGTGTGTCTAGAATCAAACATATGGGCTAAACACTTAAAGATGCTTTTTTGAAAATGAGTGTATTAAGAGCCATCAATTTAAAGTGGATGGATATATTTGATTCCATGGTGCAGAGACCCATTTTCTCAACTGGCTTTGAAAGAGACTGTGCAGAGCTCTTCAGAGGAAACCTTTGAGAGCACCTGATTACTGTGATTCATTCATCAGACTGATCAGACAGAACTGAGAGTTATATTCGTGATAATACAAAGGACAACTCTGTTGTGATTACACAGGCGAGGCGATGTAAAGGTGCCACGCTGAGCAGCGTAAGGACGCCGTGGGTATTCCACTTCAGACTCGAGTGGTTTGTCCGCACAAAAATAATATTTGTGGGAAAGTTGCTTTGTCATTTTTCTGGCAGTTGCATGTTTAATTTATGTGTTAAGTCTGAGAGAGGAATCACATGTTAGTGCTTTTATGTAATCCAGTTGATGAATTTTCTGCTTGCGATGTTAAACAGGTTATGAGTAATCTGTAATGCATTACACTCTGAGAAGAACCATTGCAGCGCTGCAAATTAAGCTCAAGGCCACCTTCTGAGGAGGCACAGATAAAGTACATATTCTCTCCAAACAAAATAGGTCATGCTGTTTCAGCTCCAATTAAATGCTGAGAAAAAAATAACAGTCAACTGTAGAGCAGCTGTGTACAGAGCAGCCAACGATAATTAAAAATTAACCAATTCCATAATTGACATTTTCCACAGCCATTCAAATCTCTCGCTGTAAACTGAATTCATATAAAGGGATGAATTTCAGAGTATTCACAGACATGTAATGTATGTAGAGTGGCCTTTCAATGTTTGCAAGATTGCGCTTGTGTAAAAACTAGGTCATCTGTTTGGAACTGACACATCCCCCTGCAAACAGATATTTGAAAATCTGAGAGTGTAGAGAGGGGTGCCACAAGCGATCTGAAAAAAACAACAACAAATGACTGCACAAATTGTTGGGTTGGAGATAAAACTTATTTGGCGTCTCTTTGTATACCATTACAATCCTGTGAATGTAGCAAACACCATATTACACAGGATGCAGGTTTCCCTGGTTTGGGTCAGAGCTCAAAGTATTTCCCTGCCGTTTCCTCATGTGGCAGCGCAGATCTATATTTAAACACATGTGGTGGACATAATGAAGATTCATACAGGTTAAGTCTTCAAATCGATGTATTGGCAACCTGCACTTCCCTTTTGTAATACACAGTGTTGTCGATCTCCTGTGTAATTTTGCCTCCTAAGAAAACCATGATATATCCCTCTCCCTTCCACCTAAACAGCTACATGGTTTATCTGAATGACACCCTGAAGGATATCTCTTGACCAAACACTACCACTAAATTGCTGGACCCAAGAATACACAAAGCCTGATCCACTCAGGGAGGCTTCCTTGATGAGAGAAAATGTTTAGAAAGTGCACACGTTTCATGGACTCTGAGCCAAGGGCGGAAAAGAGGTCTTCTGTGGACAGAAGAGGATGTTAAGAGGGCAGAGAGGAATCCGGCTTCAGCAACACTCCAAAAACAGAGAAAACTTGTTTACAGGAGACCAGGTCCAGGAGGAGCCAGCAGGGGCCACTGTTTATGCAGGTGGTTTTGGCTGCCTGGTTTCTGATTGAACCAAGAAGACTCTATTCCTTCCTGTAAATTGTACTTAGTGGGCAAAATGCTTGGATCAATACACTCGCACTGTCAAACAGTGTCACTTAGTTGACCAGTGCTTTTTTCATTACCCAAAGTACACTAATGAAATGACTTCTTTACATCGCTCATGAGCTTTTTACTATAACGCAAAAACAGGTTTAAGTACTTAAACATCACCCAATCTAAACGCACAAGAAACACATAAAATACAGGCAGTGTATAAACGACTTCCCTGTTTTCATGAAGTCAATGGAAGGAGATCATCCAACTGTCACCCAGCGTGCCATAGCATCATACACTGCATGTAAAGCTGCAGAATAATCTCAGTACATCAGGACACATCTGGATCTCTTCACTACAGGTCAGCGAGGGGAGGCTGAGAACAAGAAAATAAACAAACTGCTCAGACGTTTTAGATAGCCGGGACTCACTGAACTGCAATGACAGGTATCGATCCCGCCAGTTATTTACCAGCCATGCTGTTTGTCTCAGAGGGGGCCAGTGAGAGCAGGGCGGCAGGGCCTAATATTTATGAGCAGTTATGTGATAAACACTTCAGATCTACTGAGGGTTTCCACTGACCGAATGAATGTGTGATTAAACATAGTTTAGAATGAATGAATGAACGGCAAAATCTGTTCACTGTAGTAGTTAGGACTCATGAAAGAGTGAAATGTTCTTATTTATATCTCATGTCGGCGCTAAGATGGTCAAAAACTCCTTTATAACCTCTGATGTATTAAAACTGGTAATATCAAGAGTATATCTCAAGAAAACAGGATCACATGGTTGTATGTATGCTTTTTTCAGATGGTGTACTTTTAAGAGAAATTACATAAACAATCAATATCATCTCATGATGACTTTTATTTTTTACGTAAAATAACATTTCTACGGCGAGAAATTTCAGGAATGCCACGGCAGGAGTGCTACACTCCTGGGAAATAATAATCTCACAATCATGGGGAAATGTACAGCAGCTTTATCAGGTAATTGAAGTGTGAGCCAGTACAGTTCATAAATGACTATACAGTGTTTCTAAAAACGTCAAAATCTATGCTTGGGCAGTGAATATTTCCATAAATACAAAAAGTCCATTGATAATTTGCACCATAAAACACTACAGCTATGTCAGTTAATAGCCTTTCTTCATAGCAGTCATAATACCTGAGCAGGGAAAGCACAGGTATTAGCTAATATACACAATGCAAAGGTCCAGCCGTGAGAAAGGCTGACTATAATTCAGCACATACAATCCCAGACACTGTGCTATAATAAACCGTGATATGAATTAAATGCAAGATGTAACCACGATATTTAAAGGTAACCTGTGCTGTTTTCCTGTAAAAAAAAACTAATGTATTCCTTATTCCTCACCTACACACATTACTACAGTTAATGGCTCATTACCAGTACAACTGTCAGTGAGCAGAACATCCTGAGCCCATGGGCAGAAACATGTGTTGTGCAGTACAAACACAACAGCGACCTGCTCATCAAAACATTGTTCCTTAACACTACTAGTGGTCAAAAGCTCCACAGTACCTTTAATTTTCCAACCACTGGTTTCATATATCTAATAGTAAATATGGCTAGTTCTGTAATCCACTATGTGAGTTTGTCATTAATGCCAATGAATAATTAAAAATCTCAATTAATTTATTTCTTTAATTAATGTAAACGTCCACATAATGATTTTAAAACCAAAAGCCCTTTAAAATAAGAAAGATAATAAATAATGATAGATAAAGTGACACTTGACACTGAAGTTTTTGATGGCTTATGCACGCTGGTCTCAATACACACAATATCTGACCATAAACATAATAAAAATAGACTAATCAGAAAAATGACTAACAAAACTTTTAAACAATGATTTCCTTATTCGTAGAGGCCTTTCACAAAAGATTCATAGCTCTGAGCATCAATCACTTTAACGTAAAATCACCCATATTTATCAGTACGACTAATGCCCCTGTTACCCTTAATGGGCCTAATTCCTTCGTTGTCGCTTGTGGCTATATTTGCATTTGAGATTTGTTACAGCTCAAGCCTGGAATCAGCTACTGGAAGGAAGCTTTCTGACGCGTTGGCATGAGACAGTGAAACATTAGGAGATCCGTGTTCCATCACTGACCTGAAGGATCAGGTATAGTGAACTGACCTTTCGTCTAAGAAGCATTCAGTAACCAAATCCTGTGTGGACCACCACCAAACACCATGTCATCCAACAGCATGGTTGTAGGCACCGCAGTAATTATACACACCAGCTTATAAATGTGCAATGGCACAGGAATCTATCACTGATCAATGCCACACAGTCTGACCTGCATTAGTGGGGCAATGACTTCTCATGGCACGAAGCACACCCATAAGAATATGTGCTGCATGGTTACACGTTATATGTCAGTCAGCTGACATGTGCCAATAGATGTAATATTACAAACTAACATGACCAGGGAGGGGGAGGGGGAGAGGATTTATCTGCCTCGTGTGGCTTTTTCTGCATGGACTCCCATTTAAAAGACTAGGATCATTTTATTTTTATCATAATATTTACACTATTCACATCATCCCAGTGCCTAGAATGGGACAGGCTTTATACTATTAAGTGTATCTGCTGTGTAAACATATAATGAAAGAGTGAGGTGCATGCATTAAGTTACAAGCAGCCTTTTAAAAATAATTTTAGGCTCCTGTCTCTAATGCCTTGCACCTTACAGACTCTGTTACTGACTCACTAACTACTCACTACTCCCACCTCACTACCGATATTTTGAAACCTTGAAAAGTTCACAGCCTAGATTCAAAACATCAACAACAAATTGTCATGCACATCCCTATCCGACCTGTGCTGCAGCTTTAAGTCAAAGACCCACCTGTGACATTAATTTAGCAGAAATTGCTATACAGAAATAGAAATCACAATCCTTTAAAAACAGTGACATTTGAATAGCAAAGAAACAGATACGTTGAGGTATATGGTGAGAATTAAAACAGCTTTTTCAAGTGTGGTTTAGCAAAAATAGAAGTAGCTTTAAAGAATTCTAAAGAATCATTCATTTCTTTTTCATGTAGCCAGAGGGAAATTCTATAGATTACTCATGTGTGCTGTTTGCAAAGACATGCAGAAAGAAATATGTGGATGAGCTTTGGGTGTAATGATTTTGCGGTGCTGTGAAACAAATGAAAACAGATCAGGGGGTCAGATAAATACAGTGACTGTATTATATCAATCACTGATCTGAACCAACCTCCAATTTTTTTTTTTTTTTTTACAAAAAAGCTACTTCAAAACTAGTATGAAATAATTTTAGGAACGATAAAGAGAGTATTGTATAGAATATTCGTCTGTCAATATGTGGTTTAGAATATCCATTTGTTTGTTGACTAGAACAAAGGGCAATTTGTCTCAAGTTGCATCTATACACAGAGAAAAGATCACAGGGCTGCAGATAACATCTTCATCCTGTTGAAGCCCTGGGCTCTCACTTTGTAGTTACACGTGGAAACCCTGCACCAGGAGAGGAATCCACTCTGGAAATCTATAGCAGAGCTGGTAACCCTGCACTCAGTCAACGTGCTTTTTTAGGAGCTGCACATAGTTCTTGGGTTTGGGGCAGCTGGGGTCAATCATCTGAGCAGAAAACATCATGTACGATGTAAACACATCAAGAGTTCACACCTGATTGTCTTTCAAGGCATAAATAGAAGTGCTATTCGTTCACATGAGGGAACAGCTCAACAAAATAATATTTAGATGGACGTAGTGCAGAATAAAAACCATCTGAGACTATTATGAGTGGCTGAGTTTCCAGGTAGTAGACCCACAAATATCTCTCATTATCAAACCTTTTGTTTTTTGGTGTGCCCCAGGGTTGTATCCTAGGTCCCCTTTCATTCCATATCTACATGTAACCTCTAGGGCATATCTTCTGCTGACATCAGTATGGGAATGATACGCAGCCGTACGCCCCAGTTTAAACTAACCTTTACTACGTAACTCTTGTATCATGTCTTGCCTGTTGATATTAAAAACCGAATGTTTAAAATGTCGTCGACTTAAATGACACCAAAATCAGACATCCTTATAAAGTGCTGGCATTTTTAACAGCCTCTTGTTCAGCGTGGGTACCTTCTCTAATAATGTCAAATAAAGAAGCTCTAATCTACGGGTATGTTTTGACTCCCATTTGCTTTTTGGTGACAGAAATGGTGCAGTCTTGTTTCATTCAGTTGCGTATTTTTAGTTTTGTAACTTTATTTAAAGTGTTTTAAGTATCTTTTTTTCAATTTACACATCTACATTTTTATTGTAAAGCACTGAGTAATTTAGTTTTTGAAAAGTGCAGGATTAAGAACTTGGTCAGACCCCGGTCAGAAATGTTATGCATTTTATGTATCACAGGCAATTGTTCCACTTGTTACCTAAAAATAAAAATCAGGAATTAAAGTACCAGAATAATGTGTTAATACCATGTCAAAGATTTTAGTAATGTTTACATGGGCAATGAATTGCTTATAGCTTTGATAGATTTTCACAGGTGTTGCTAACTTTATTCATTTTTTTAATGGGATTTTAGTTCTAACACAATGTTAGGGATTAATAAGTGTTTATGCCAGGTCACACATAAAAAGGGTCTTTTGGACACATCCTGATGGCACCATATGCAGATGTTCTTCTGCAGGTCAGAAGGCATAGTGGTCAGGACTGGAAGGCAGAGAAATGTCAGATATTTAAACATGTTTGACAGTTGAAACCATCATTGACCTTCGAGGGGGCTTTAACTGGCTGCAGGGATTGAGCAGTTCAAAATAATCCTCTCCTGCCAAACGTCACTCAAGCTCAGTCATAACACAAGTCATCATCCAGCTTAGCTTTCCTCCAATTTCCGGAAAGACGGAGAGACTCGTGGAAATTGGTATGTTAACCGGCAGCCATGAAATCTGTTAATTTTTTGGACTACAATAGAGATCAAACACTGGTGGATTTGGGTAATTACGTGTCCTTGGAGCCTGTTGATGTTCTTACACCTCTACTTTGTGTGAGTAACAACATGTTCGGGTGCTGAGTGGCAGAGGGTGCAGTGGGGGGTGGGTGGGTGCAGTGGGGGGTGGTAGTGCAGGCGAGCTAGAACAAGTCTATATCACAGAATTTCATCCAAGGAGTTCATCTTGGACTTCTAATGACACTGACCTTCTATGAATACACTCAATTATGTGAAATGATCTCTTTAATAAAGTCCTCAATCAAAAGCACAGACCCCCTACTGAGAAAGTCTTGGGTATTACATAAAATCACTATTAACTCTAAATGACTGGAGATAATTTTTGATAATTATGACAAATATGTAAATAGTTCCTTTAATTGACTATGTTTTGGTTTATTTACACAACAGATTAAAAGAGGCACAACCCTTTGTCTTTTAAGCAGATTTAACACCATTTGTAAAAGGTTACGAACATGTCACGACACTGGGTCAAGCAGAGTGATGACCACAAAGGCAAAGTTGACAGATTTTGCTTTCATTCTAATCTGGCTTTTATAGTGTTGCTGGTGTGTTTTGGCGTTAAAGATTTGCTATACTGGACACAAATAAACAAAAAAAAAAAAAAAACAGATTAGAGCTAAGGTTTGGATACAGATATTTTCAGGGGGGTCAGGTCAAACATGATGTGTGACACCACTGAATCATTCACAACATATGCTTTAAATGAATGTGTGCAAATGGAGCATAAATTTTTGTGATATGTTTCAAAGCATTCAAATAAAGTGCTGCGAGGTGGTGGGGGGGGGGGGGGGGTTTCCAGAACCCGTTCTCCTGCTACAGTCTCTCCTTGGGAATGAAAAACAAAAATCAGAAAAGCCCA
>JBBMJY010000022.1:1726176-1817727 GCA_037833715.1 Toxotes lorentzi | reverse complement strand
CTTCCCCACCCCCCCCCCCCCCCCCCACCCCCACCCCCCCACCCCCTCCCCCCTCCCCCTCCCTCTTCACAAAACTCGTTATCCTGCTACAGTATATCCTTGGGAATGAAAGACAAATATATATATATATATATATATATATTTTTTTTTTTTTAATATAGACTATATATAGTCCATGAGCTATATCTGTGAAATTAGTGATTTGCTTTTATCTGAAATCAAAGAGATTCTCACAAATCTATTAAACGCCACCTTTTGTTTTTTAATAATGCATCATACTGGGACCAAAGCAAGCTTTTCAAGCAAAATGTAGACTTTTGTTTTGAACAAATATAATTAGACTTATTTTTAAGATACTCGCTGCAAT
This sequence comes from Toxotes lorentzi, assembly GCA_037833715.1. NCBI lineage: Eukaryota > Metazoa > Chordata > Actinopteri > Toxotidae > Toxotes > Toxotes lorentzi. The sequence continues at coordinate 1,817,360 of JBBMJY010000022.1, read as the reverse complement.
GCTGAAGCTAATTTGTATTTAGTAAAGTACAGTCCTTGATGAGCTATTCCCAGAGGCTGGGAGGCCCACTTTGTATTTGGAACCAGCATAAAATCCTTGAATTAAACAAAACTCAAGGGCCATGCACTTTCCAGAGATTGTCGATGGCTGGATAAAGAGATGAGAATAGATGTCTCTGCAGCATTGACTACGCTGTTCTAAGGGATGACAGTATTTTGTAATTCTTCTCAATCATACTCAGTTCTATAAAAAGGTCTAGTGCTGTATCCAACATCTTGCATTGCTTTTGACAGTCCTCTGCTGCTTATTCCAAGATTAAAAAACAAAGTTCTTTTAAACTTTACTATGGATATATGATTTGTGTGTGTTTGAATGGCTCACCTATGACACTGTTAAAGAATATTCTGTCTCTCTCTGTTCAAATAAACCTACCATAAAAATTATGGACTGTTCGTGTCTTTGTAAGGGGGTAAACTTACAAAATCAGCAGGGGCTCAAATAATTATTTCCCCCATTGTATGGCCTGTAAATCATTTTTGAGCTACTTGGCCTTGGAAGTAACCCACTGGAGGTACAACTGAGGTGGTAAGCTTAGTAAGTTAGCCTGATTTATTAGTGACTGCAACCTACATTTTAGGAGGCAAATGTAACAAAAACAATTTAAAAAACTCAAAAACATTATCATGAAGCTATAAGCTTGGGTTCATATAGCATAATGGGCAGACAGTGGAATACAATCTGCCTTTTATGAGACAAATGAAATCAGATGGTGTAAACCCCCAACAGAGAAGATCTTTCAAAAATTCATAAAGGTTAAAACAACTGTTTATTCTGAGCATTTCAGTGAAATGGCAAGGAGCTCCCCACTGTATTACCATCTGATGCTGCACAAATGTATGCATACTGTACACACACACATCCTTATTATACTGTACTCGTGGGGACCCATCAATGACACAATGTATTCCCTAGCCCCTAACCCTAACCATCACAACTGACTGCCTAACCCCCTAACTCCCCCGAAAACCAAATCTCAACCCTCAAACAGATATTTAAATGTGTGGGGGTCCAGTATTTTGGACCCCACAAAGCTGCCGGACATCACAAGTATAGAGGTTCCTAATTTTCGGACCACACAAATATAGTAAAACAAAGCCACACTGATGCACTCGCAATCAAACACATTTTGTACAGGATTCTGCTCTAACAAGGAATGACTTGGCCAAACAGCAGAACCTGATAACACCAGTCTGTGTTTCTCAGGCCTCCTCTCATGGTGACCTCCTGGGCCCAGCAGATGAAGGTCAGCGCCTCATCTGAGGTCATGGTTTACTGTTGAGAGCAAGTTGCTGACCAAAGTAAAAATGTTTAAAAAGACTTGGGTCATGTTCATGATGATAAAATCGAGCGTGACTTTGACAGGCGGACTGATAAAGTCAAAGATTTCAATCATGCAAATCTTTATACCACAAAATTATACGAAGAAGGAGCTAAGGCTAAAACCAAAGATTTTGATTTATCACATGATCTATGTTCCAACCCTCAGCTATGGTCACAGGCTTTGGGTAGTGTCTAAAAGGACAGAAGTTCAGCTACAAATGGTGGAAACTAGTTTTCTTCCCATGGTGTCTGGGTCAACTCTTTAAAATGGACAGAAGAGTTCAAATGTCTCATAGAGGTATAAAGTAGAACTGCTACGCTTGACAAAAGCCAGCTGAGGTGGTTCAGGCATCCAATCAGGACGCCTCCGAGACTCCTCTCTGTGGAGGTATTCCAGGGATATCTTACTGGGAGGAAGCTCCAGGGCAAACCTAGAACACGCTGGAGGGATTAAATATCCCAGTTGGCCTGGGAACGCCACGGGATTCTCAAGAAGGAGCTGGGAGATTCAGCTGGGGAAACGGATGCCTGGGCTACTCTTCTAAGCTTCCACCAATTCAGACCATGAAAAGTGCCAGAAACTGGCAAAAAGCATGAATGAATAGAAGCGTGGAAGGATAAATGGATGTACTGATTGTTGCCACAGTTGCTGTATATATGTAAAATACAGCCATAAGCAGAAAAAATAACAGTTAGAGATAGGCCTTTATTTAAACTTTAATTATAATGAGTAAGAATTAACCAACTGACAATGTTTTGTGCATGTATAGGTGTTCTTACCTTTGGTGGGACAGATGGTCCAGAAGTGTAAGAAGCCAAGCTTGGTGGAACATCTGTGATGTAGGTCTTCTTGGGACTGGGGGACTGGTATGCTTGGGTGGGGGCAGGGTCAGGTCTCCTGGAGCTTAACCCACCTACGTGAGGTACTCCTGGATGGTGCTGTTCTTGATATACACCCTGAGCCATCGGGGAAAAGCCAGGCTGTGGCGGTCCATAAGCAAAGTCAGGACCTTTGGGCTGAGCAGGCATGTACTGCACCTGTGCAGGGCTCCGAATGGGCTGCTGGCCAAAATGATGCCCTCCTGGGGCTTGATGCTGGGGCCCAGGCTGGGCCGACCTCGCCTGGGCATTGAAGGTGGGCTGGCTTGGAGTTGAGGCTGTGGCGTAGGATGCTGGGACAGGCTGAGGAGCCGTGTGGCTTTGAGCCTTGGCCGCCGGGCTGACAGAAGAAGGGGGAATGGACGAGACTCCCCCGGGAGTCTGAGCTTTAGGTGTAGACTTCTTAGTGGCAGTCAGAGGTGGCTGAGTTGGAATGACCATACGCTTGTAACCAGTTACCGGAGCATTGGGAGTGGAGGCTGCTGAAGATCCAGAGTTCTGAAAAACAGCAGAAAAAATTTGCTCCAATTAAAACAAACATGTAATTAAATTTCACACTACGGAAATGGAAATGGTAAAAACATTTAATTTAAAATACTAACATCAGCATGTCAACATTTTTACCATGTTCACCATCTTTGCTTAGCATGTTAATATGCTAACATTTGGTAATTAACAACACAAGCACAAAGTACAGCTGAGGCCAATAGGAATGTTTTTATTCATTTTGTAGAAATGTGGTCAGTAACTAAAGTACAGGACAATTTACCCAGTGATGGCACTAGATGAAAAATCAAGGGATCATCCGAGTCATTGGGATTCATCCTCTGGGGCTGAGATATCGGTGGGGGACTAAAAAGCATTGTAACTGGCTGGTAACAGTAACTGACAGTAACAGTAACTTTAATAAATGAAATCCTGCTGAATGGTGGAAATACAATACTTGTATTCAACAGCTGTTTACTGATACTGTGGTTTGTGCTCAAATAATTATCCACCCTGCCTCCCCAGAGTTTTCAATTACAAGGCTACCTCGACAGCAGAGGCTCTACACTGTCCACGACCACCCATAATCTATGGCTAATAAAGCAGGAGGGAAAGAGATAAATTGTTTGGCAGAGGACGCCATGACAGCAGATTGGCAATGGCACATGAAACTTGTGCTGACTCCAGCCGCTGGGACGTGAATAATGTTAAATCACTGAGATTTGTGGCACTGGTGTTCCTGGGAAGAGGTGGCTGTAAAGCAGCAACACAACCCACGGCTGAGATTCTGAGTCTGGAAGACTGTGGCATTTTGATCTAATGTCCAGTGGCTACATGTGATGCTATAACTTAACGCTACAGCTAAATGCAGCAGCTAATAACACAAAGAATAACAGTGTTTCACTCAGATGTCAGAGGCTTCTGCCCTGAGTGTCTCTCATGTAAGTAATAATTGTTTTTCACTATCACTACATATCGGTGTCAGACGTTCAGCCAGTCTAAAAAGGGTCTATCATTAACCTTGGATGGCCTTATTAGGTTACTGCCTGAGGCCAAAAATCAGAGTCAATTACTAAATTTGCAGCACTAGGGGAACAAAAATGAACACTTGTAGTCTTTAGACCCTTTGCAACTCGGTTTGATGAGGCGTCTTCTAAATTGGGGCAGAGTAACAATTCCAATCAATTTCCCCTAAAAGTTGATCAAAGCCTGCTGCAGAGAAACGTCACAAATAGCTGTGGTTTACAGCACCGCTTCACTCCCTTGTAATTCTTTGCTAAAACACTTATGTTGGAATTCTATCACTTATAAAGTACATAGTAAAATTTAAGTCTATGATCCTAATACTATACTGAGATAAAAAGAATTCCAAGTTTTGGTAAAAGAGGTGCATGCATCAACTTTGTCTAAATCCCATCTAATCTAAGTCAGAGGGGAGCCCCTAAGGAACCATTAAAAGCTCCAGAAAATATTTTCTGCTCTCACTCAGATTTCTGTCTCAGTGATTAGCGCTGATGTTTATTTAAAAAGCGCGTCTGTCTGCATATGTATGGAAAAATCTCCACTATGCCCTTTAGGAAGTGGAATTACTTAATTTAAATGTTTCATGGGTTTTAAATACTCCAGATTATTAATTTATCTTTAAGGCCTTAGAACCTACAGTAACATTTAGTTAGCAGAGCACTGGAAATGCAAATTGGTCCCCTCAAAATAATTACACTGTCATGGTACATTTTCCACAAATTACATTAAGAGAATGGATTCACCCCTTTCTGAGGATGACGAAACTAATCAAATGCAAACAATCTGAACCAAAATGTCTGTGTAGTGGAAAAGATTTCCATATTAACTAAACTATCTCTTTAGCTGCTGCATGCCTTTGACCTGTCAGTGTTAATGAGGGAGGTCTGAGATAATATCACGACTACAAAGTGAAGAGAGGAGCAGTTTGCTTATGTGGATATTAAGTTTCAAGTCGTTGCTTCCAGAGCTCTTGCTGTGGGTTTTCCACGAGTGACCAAATTCAATAATAGTATTTATTTTGAGTAAATCTGGCAACTCTACAGTATATTGCCTCAAGTAGGAGGAATGAGATGCCGCTCTCTTATGTAGCTCGTCCTGTAATTTAACCCGCTCAGACCACCGGACCGTTCCAATGGACATACCCTTTCTTGGATGTCTTGATCTGTTATTGTTTTCATCTGACAGCCAAATGAACAAACCTATTTGATGGAATGTCTGTAGGCCAATCACAGTGTTCCACATCATCTAAGTGGACTGCAGTAGAGCCCCACCCCCTTTTTTCAGCATGCATGGCCAACTGTGAGGCATTAATGCACATTTTAATCTGTTAATCGTGTTGTTAGTTAATATGTTTAAACTGAGTTTAAAGTCAACGTGAGATGTTATATTACTCTTTATTACTACACATGTCAAATATCATATGGAAGACCTCCATCCACTGGAATAATTCAGGGATTTGAATGTCACCAGAAGGGAAACAGGGAAATGAATAGGAAAATAGTGTTTTGATTTATTCTGACTTCTGATTTGATTTTCTAATGACACTATGATTATGTACACAGAACACTCAGGGGGCTTTGACAATACTGCTTTCTGGAAATATTTCAGAAATTGAGGACAGTCTGAGCAGTGATGACAAGGCTGAGGAAACACTGGACAGCTGTGTGGTTAGTGGGAACAAAAAGCTTGTAGAGACACCACAGTATCATCATACACACTCATTATTATAGAAAAAGTTTTCCAGTGCTTCCGAGACACAATGAACATATCGTTGTATCTTAATGCATCACAAAACCTCGTTAGTGCATAAATGTATCTCTAATATATTAAAGTTAAGTAAATGTATAGTGTGTAAAATTACACATACAGTGTAATAACCTGTTTCCACTCCTCACACATTTTAAATAATAACTGTCTCACTTGTTTTGTTGGCTTACAAACTGCAGTTTGAGGCTGATTTGGGCAACACAATTTTGTAAAATGATAATATGACCATATCATCGCAATAAAAAATAAAATTCCACTGAAAGATGATCAAAGATAACATTGACCGGTACTTTAACTAATTATAAGTGTGTTAAAATTACACATCACTTGGCAGTGCTTTATTATTAACTATGTCAAGGTTCATTTACTTTCACCTTAGATTACACAGCCTGTGAGTCACTGTAAGACTATCTGTCTAGCTGCCCTTATGAGACACAGTTCAAAATGTGGAAATCCACCTTGGCATACAGCATCAGTCTCAATGCATTCTGTGCTGTTGTCTCTAACAGCCCCTCCATACATAACCACAACACACACAGTTTTTAAAAAGTTTTCCCCAACCCCTTTGGAAAAGTTAACCCTCGCTCTATACTGTAATTCAAACTGACTTTGCAAACAACTTAAGTGTGAAATTTCACAGAGACTCTCAAGAAAGCCTTTTGACACATTAAAAAAGATTAGGAGAGACTATACAAGCCTTGGGGGGCTGAGTAAAACTGTTAACTTTGCATTTCAAACCACGAGGGTGGGGGATTTTTTTTAAAGCAAGCTTGGGGAAAACCCCTAAAGAGGGAGAAGTTCTGCATCTTTTCAGACTCATCTTAGACCTTGGATATTTTTCTCTCAACTTTTTCCTGCTCCTTATTCACACCAGTGCCCTCAACTTACAGCTCTACTGTCCTTTTGCATCTGTCTATTTCAGCACTTCCACTGTGACCATGGAAGAATCCCCGGTCAACACTCACTAACCTTTGCTTCACTTTCAGCCATCTTGTTTCTGCACAATCAGGCACAACAGTCACTTTTAACAATCCAACAGCCTCTGTTCGGTCATGCAACTGAGAGTGTCAATTCTCTTCCTAAAATAGTTCTAGATAAGCCACATTAAATATGATTAAACAATATCTCTGAGGACTGTGGCGAGACCTCTAGCTGTTTTCAACTATCTTTCCATTTGGAGTTAAATGGTGTTTTACACATTCTGGGAACTTTTTGCTGGCATATCTTAAATATGGTTCTTTTTTGCTACTTCAAGTGATATTTGCATGACAACCCCCGCCCTTTACGAGTGGATGGTTCAGCAATGTTTTCACCCTCACCTACATAAATTAGAATAATTGTTTAGTGGATGCCTTGTGTGGATGGATGCCAACAGAGCCTGGTCACTTTCTGCCTTTTGGGAAACAGTGCTTTTATTTTTTATCTAATTAATGTGTGTTCTTAGTAATAATTAACTAAGTGTCTACAAGCAATAATGCTAGCAGCTATCACAACTACAACTATCTTTAAGTACATTTCTCTTTCAATTTTGTCATCTCGGTGCAGCCTCTTCTTCTGCAGTGGTTTATTCACACCTGACTGGAGGATCCGCGCCACCAACAGTTTATTTCAGTATACCAACTCCTAATCTTTGTACAACGGAAACCTGGCTCCCGCAGTCAAGCCACGTTCTGATCACAGCGATGAATGAGGAGCAAAATTCAGTGAGACTGTAGAAACATTGTAAGGTCGGCTAGGTGGGTAATCTGAACAAATTTCATTTCAGTGTGTACTTGTTCAAATTAGCTTGAAGAGCAGTGGATGGAAACGCACATTAATTCAGATTTTCTTTTTTAGATTTTCTGATGATGTGGTTCAAATCTGAACTAAATTTGGAAGGAGAACTGATTTTTGTTGGCCGGTCTGCTTCTGTATGGGTGGATCTGGACTTCTCTGAATATGACACGAGTGTTTGTGTGTTTGGACTGATTGACTGTTACATTTAAATCTGCAAACATGAAATTATCCACAAAGTAACATCCAAAACTTTACACATGAGAGTCAGACTGTAAAAGATTGGAAAATCAAACACTAACATCAGGGAGTAGAAACAGTTTTGATTCAGGATCAGTGCTGTGGAATAAACAGAAGTCAGCAGTTTCCTCTCAGTAGCTTCTCTTCATAATATCACAGATTACATTATTTGTTCTGTTGCTTCTAATGTTTTAACAGTCTGTCATTTTCTTATATATGCTTATGTAAAAGTAAACTTCATACATAAAGTCATGGTTATTTTACAGTATATAGATATTTAAAAAAAAACAGCAAGCACAGAAAAAACTAAAATGTATAAGAAATATAATTTTTTAAAAGCCCAAAATGTTATTTAATCAATAAAGTAAATCAGTACACGCGCAGTAGTCACACACTGCTTAAACAAACAAATTATTTTTTTAGACCTAAAATAAGTGTTTGTTTCATTTAATCTTTTCATAATGGCGTCTGTGACGCACTGTACAGCACATACAGACACACGGTACGAGGATGTACAGAACGAGGCAGGTAGCAGTCACATGTGCAGTACATGATATGCACACTGGTTTACCACCAAGAGCCCAAAGATGATGTAGTCGAACATTAAGTCCATGCTTCAAAATTCACTGTTATGCAATAGCCTAAAAAATCTGGGTTTCAGAAAAAAAGTATAATATTTCTAGTATGATGTAACAACATCATACAAAGTAGGGCGTATTACTCACTGATGCAACTAAAAAATCATTTTCTGGGCTACTGTGTGAAAAAAAAAGTCCCTGAGAGTCACCGATCGTGGCATTTCTGCAGGCTATCTTTACAAAAGAGGGAAATGTGTGTTTTGTAGTTCTCACACAGCAGAGACTAATTGTTTCATTCACCTCCTGCAGAACTACAGGCCAGTCTCTCACCACACATCCCTGACTCAGCCCTGTAATGAGCTTTTCATGCACTTGTGACCTCTCCTGCTTCAGGAGGTGAAATGCTGCAAAGTTGAAAATGTCCATTGCCTAAAGTGTGTCGATGTCATCAATCCCAGAAACGGCAACTGGAACTGTTCTCTCACAGGCTGTGTGTGTTAGTGTGTGTGAGCTGTAAGCTTGCACATGTTATGGGGAAGAAGGATAATATCCACTGACAGCAGTTGATGGTAAGCCTTTTAGCACTGTTACTAGGACTTCATGATGTAAAGAGGCAGGTTACACTGACTGTCACAGCTTCCTGGCTCAAACTAAATTTGTCATTGGTTCACCCTGTTAATAAAAGACAAAGGGGTGATTCTATCCAGTTTATTTGACTAACAAACATTGACGGAACAAACTAAGCGCCTGAGGGCATGCTCCTCTCTCCACAGTTGGCTGCCCCTGTCAAAACTCAGAACCTGCTGCCAGATTGACCATAAGGTCAAAGGGCGCCACCGGCACTGTGGCAACATCTCTGCTCCATGCAGCAACAAAGCAATCAAAGCGAATAGCGGAATATAAAACAAACAGAGAGGAAAAAGACGCCACCCAGCCCTATAATTACAGCGCTGCAGTGTCATCTTGATGCAGTCCAGTAAGCTCTTGGAGATGAAACACACAGGAGCTCAGCTAACTGCTGTCTAAACTTCACAGAGAAAAACTGGACATTTTATCTCACAACCTGCTTCTTCGTTTAAGAAAACTGTCCATTTCTTTTGTTTTAATTTGTCCTTCACAGCGTTTTCTCTTTGCCTGACCTCTGAGATTTGAGAACCGTATGACAAACCAGCACTGATAACTGAAACATGTCAACACACCTTATTGCATTTTTTCCCACCTTTCCACAAATTTATTCCACCTTAAGAGAAGCTTAACTCAGTGTTGTGACAGCTAAAACACGTGAAGGGCATTCCTGTCATTATAGTGGGAGAGCCACTCATGGAAACAGTAAAAAGAGACACACTGAAAACAAGGGCACACAATGTCACAGTGTACACACTGCAGACACTCCAACTGAACACATGAGTAAACAGGCCAGGTGAGGCAGTTAATAAAGCTATAGAATATTTCAACTGACTGCTTTTTACATCTCAAGTACAACAGGATGATATTTCCTCAAAATAAACTGAACACGAGCCCCCGACACTACGGAGAGCTGCAGTGACCAAAAGGTGCTTCAGAAATTAGAAAACCTCATTCCAAATCACACTGACATTTATAACAATGCAAATGACTAAAAACTAATCAGCCTCAGGATTTAGCCTTGCTCAACGGCATATTGTGCAGTTCATTCCATATGTCTGGATAGAGAAGGCACATATAAAATAAATAAATAAAAAAAAACATTCTGTTGAAGTCAGTCATTTTTTAAATCTGTTTTAAATCTGTTTAATGTCATTAATGAACAGCACTTCCCACAGGCCTTTGCAAGTTAAGCATCACCAGCTTAACATAAGAGACCAGAGTTCAGACTAACAAACAACAGGACCAGAAATTCCAAACAGCACAGATTACAATAAAAAAAAAAGGAAAGATGACACTAGAGGAGAGTGTGGCTGGATGTCACAGATTTGAGTTTGGGCAGGTACATTTCTTGAGAAATATCCCTGAAAGAAACTGGAACAGTCCAGCGTTTTGGGAAACACTCTTATTCTAGGATTAAAAGAGAAGATCAATAACACGCTAATTTTAAATATCAGGTTAGCATGTTGTTAGCTTAGCTTAACATAAAGACTGGAAACGGGGGGAACATCTAGTGACTTCCTGGACTCATGTCGTCACCATAAGTGGAGACTCCAGGACTCCTTCTCACAGTCATGCCTGCTGTTTCTCCCCACTTCCAGCCTTCATGCAAAGCTAAGCTAATCAGCTTCATATTTAACCAACAGATGTGAGATTAGTATCAATCTTTTCATCTGCCTCTTGGCAAGAAATCAAACAAAGGTACTTCCAAAATGTCATACCTTTCTCTTTAACCTTATCACTTTGTATTGTCACCTATATTTCAGCAATCTTCAGTGCCTTTGTTCCATTCACGCCCTTCACACCAAGGAGGTTTGTTTTCGCCCTTGGTCATTAATAAAATGGCACTGTTAAGTCTTGCGTCTTACATTTAATCACAAATTGTCACATGAACATGGGCATAGCTATTCCATGTTAATCTGTGTGAAGATATAAACATATTCAGTTCTGTGCACCTTACATGCAGACGCACACAGATCAGGGGTTGAAGGGGCTCCTGTAGGGATGGTAGAAAGTACTGAAATGGTGAGGCCGTCCCTTGAGATGCCTCCAGAGTTTTCGCCTCATAAGGGGAGCAAACGAAAGGTCACCAACCCTATCACACTCTCAGGGAGCTGAAACACCGGCAGGGTGATACGGAGTCTGCTTTCTCTGTGATCATTCAGCAGACGCCATGATCAGTGGGAGACTTGGGAGCGAGCAGCGAGGGCCTATCATTCTGCCATGTTATGACAGCAAGCGCCATCCGCAATGCTCTGCCTGTTGAGAGATGGGAGTGTCACGGCATGGCTTGACTGGCACAGTGTGAAGTGAGGCCTCCTTAGGGCACTCATGTGGAAGGATCCATCTCAGCAGCATTTCAAGCACTCGGCTTCAGCTAAACTGTCAGCAGACTTCAATAATGCCCATCTGTTTTGTATGGACATGACAACTTATCACACAGACATGAGGCTATTTGACACTGAGTAAAAATACAGACAAATGTGTGCAATGCTGTGGCTTGTCTGCTGACGTAGTAGTGAAGTGACAGTAATGTTCTCCTAGGTATCACATTCAGCATGAACCAAACAGACTGTTATTTATCTGCTACTGTAAAATTCTGCTCATATAAAATCATGTGACTTTCTTTTAGTTTTCTGAAGCACTGACTAATGTGAGTGGGACAATTTTGCCAAGCTTTTCAAATGATTTAAAGCATGTGACATGGTGAATGCTAACAAACTGTATGTGTAGTAGAACTAAAGTCAGGTGGCTCTTATTTAGAGGTCCGTACAGGAAGTGGATTTTTGACCAGATCAGAAACTAACCTTGAACCCAATGTGCATTAATAAATAATTAAAAGAATAAAAAGAGCCAATTCAGAAGAGGCCATGACAGCAGCATAATGCACTGCTACAGTCAAAAGATTTTTTTTTGGTATTTTGCAGTATGCAACCAAATGCTTTTTAACAAACTGATGAACTTTACCTGCATTTTGACCCAAACTCAGAGGGTAATTCTTTCTTATGGTTGAGAAAGGAAAGCGTTGTTAATAAGAGGACAAGGGTCAGACAATGAAAATGTTGCTTTGCTGATATTTGGGCAGACAGGACCTTCTTCCTAACAGACCCTAATTATACACAAGCTTTCTGGCCCGCTGCAGACTCACCTAACCTTTGAGTCAAGAGAACGTTCGCATGTGGCTTTCAGTGATGGATTTTGGATCACTTAAAAATAAACTGTAAAAAGAAACCAAACCAGTGGCAACACACAAGACGTTTACCAACTCAGCCACTGATTCTAACCAGGGCAAAGGAACTCGGTTTGAAAATGCCCGTAGTTCCAAGTTTAGCTCCTGGAGCTTCAGTTTCTATTTGGTCAGAGCAAACTGACAAGACCGGCTGGAATAAAGAAAGAAGACCCTAACAGACCCAAATTAGACCCAAGTTCCAGTCCCTAGTACGGTTTCAAATACCACCAACCAAGTGCACGAGTGAAGACCTCTCGACCTCACAGTATCAATGTTACTTCACAATTCAAAAACACATGTATAAGTCCAGAGTTCAAACATGTGCACGTGAACTCTGAAGTCCATGTCACATGGTCCCAGCCTCTTCCCTCAGAGGCACCACTGTGCTCAACAATCCTGCTCATCCCGTCGTTATAGACAACATCAACAACAGCACACTTTACTTTCCAACATGGACCCAAACAGAGACACAGCTTCAGGGCACTTTGCTGGCTGACTGTTAATTGAGGAGGAACCATGACTATAAGTGAGTCACAGATCTTTGGGCCCAGAAGTTCTGGCACTGCCTGAGAGCAGTCTACTGACAGCTGAGTAGATCTCCGTCTTTGAATCCATGTGGAAGGACAGTACCTTAGTTAAAACCCGCCCCCCAAACCTAAACAGACACACACACACACACACACACACACACACACACACACACACACACACACACACCTGTTGGTTTACCATGCTGGTTCGTATGTGTGGATGAATCAGACACGGAGAGCTTTTTAATTTCAACTTAAATCTTATCAGACAGATTGAATCAGATCAGAACGAGGAACAGCTTTAATGGAGGAAGTGCACTGGAGTTCATTTGGGACAAAAAAGTCACTGCCTAACACAGAAGAAATGGACTTACTTGGTTAAAGAGTAGACAACTAGCTAAATGAATCTGTGTACATTTCCTCCTCAACACGAGCACATGAAAATAATCTGCCGACTGTCTTAGTGACACACTAAAGAACAAAAAGACTAAATCAAATAACATGTTTTTTAAACAGTTACTGTGTAAACACCAGATACACACTTTTACTATGTGTAAAAAGAGTAAGGCAAAATATACAGTGGCTGGAAAAGCTGACACTGTTTCCTCTTTATCTTTCATTCTTTGAGAGCTTCTTCTTGTGCATATTAGAAGAATATAATTGCTATTTTTCAGCCACTTGCTACAAGCAGGAGGCCAAAACCATCAATCCCTGTCTTTGAAGGACGTGACTGCAAAACATGTTATTTAGAAAAAATACATTATATAAATCGGATGAGAAAGAGCTCGTGTGGATTAAAAAATTGTGACACACGTTCATACGCTGAGACCTAATTATACTTCCTGTGTTCCCATCCCGTGTTAGGCTTCTGTTCTAATGGCCATACTTAGGTTTAAAGATGTTAATAATGACCTAAAGGCACTAACTAAATGCGTAACAATAAAAACATCCTGGTGTTCAGTTGTGGTTGTTCCATCCAGCACAAACTGGATGTTGCAGAATCCCAGTAGGAGGGAAGCTGATTCATTTGATTACTAGAAACACAGGAGAGGTCAGTGTGAATTAGAGGTCACGGCAGTCGAAGCTTCTGTAGCCTCCACCAAAGCTGCTCTGGTGCTTGATGAGTGCACTATTTTGACACTCATCTGGGCCTCCTTGTTAACTTCCCCACAACAGATCTGATGTGCTTAGACAGGCCTACGCTGCATATTAGTGGGGCTGGTTGGGCTCAGATCGCAGTGCAGCACACACTTGAAGGATTTAGCATGAACACGCTCTCTTGTGTTTCCTCGAATAACCAAGTTACACTTTAAATTGAAGGTAACAAGAGTTATTAAATCTTATGATAGGATCGTAAACTAAAGTTAATTGCAGGGTCAAAAATAGGGCCAGGTTCAACCGTTCTGTGGGACAGCGCTGCTTTTTCTTTTTTGAAGACATCAGGAACGACCAAAATGTTCTCACTTTTGAAAAATGTCCTCCCTCATAGATCTAAAACTGAAATCAGTCAACACAAGATAGAGTCTTTTCCACACATTAACACTCAGTGACACGTCTTAAAATATCACAACTTTTCAGTATCAACAGTCAACCTGATACTTCTTTTGTATTTCTAACATACTTGCTTATTTACTGGCTGCCGGGTTTCTGTTGTGTTCATGTAACTCATTAGAACATCACTTGCGTGGACTGTATGTGTTTGTTGCATGTATAATGTATAAGTATGCACTGAAAATATAAAGGTTGAAATTGAAATAATTATGTAAATGATAAGAACTGAAAAATACTACAAATATCAAACGGCATGTATGAAATTCTGTGTAACAATATTCAGAGACTTCTGATTTAAATATGGTATCACAACAAATAACAGATGCCTCTGACAGAATACAGAGCCAAACACTATCATCAGGTTCGGCTTAATTTCTGCTGTCGTGGGATGAAGCAAACAAACTGTAACACAAACTTAGTTAACTGTGTCAAATAACAAATGACATCTAAGATGGAAGTGGAGAGAGAACAAATGGGAATTATATAATGATCACATTTCATTACCCACTGTTATGCCACAGAGAATACCAACTAAAGCAAGCAAAATTGTTTTGATGTCTGTGAAGCCTCAGTGCCGGCTGAATGTTTGCAGGAATGCTACTTAGATTTTTATGAATGAGCAGCAACGTCCATTTCAATTTCATCTGGGAGGCGAGCACACATAAGGTCCCCTCGCTGATTCCAAATTTAACGTCGGGAGGAAGATTCTTCTCTCAGAAGCTCGAAAGACAGAGCGCGGGGCGGCCTATTGATTTTGGAGACTCTGTAATTGCTTATGCGCAGAAAACTGTAAATCAAGAGCGCCTGTTACTCTTTGCTTATACATGCGGAAGATTACCGTGCAGCAGTTGTGCCCATGCTGGAGACTGAAACCTGGGCCATTACACACACGGACCAGTGTTATGTTGTAGAATAATGAATTGAAAGAGCGCGAGCACGGACTGACAGGAGCAGCTGGGTAGAGGAAAAGGTCAACCTGAGTTAATCAGCTAGAATCAGCATCATCTGAGGAGCGAGTAACTGAGAGTGTGTGTGTGTGTGTGTGTGCCTATGCTCACAATACTAAAATAAAAACTATTACATAGAAAGCAGAATCTTTTCCATGTGCAAAAAGCTCTCAGAGAGAAGATACAGAAACAGCAAAAGGGCATCATGATGGCACAGAGCTGCTGTGTTCAACTGGGAACAAGGTTAACTCAACAAAATGTCTGATACATAACACGTCATGATTAATACATGCCACAGCATGTATGTGTACTCTGCTGAGACACAGGTGGTGACTCCTCACCCATCACTTCAAAAGTTGTGGTTATGGTAAAAATAAACGGGCGGTGACTTTGGCCCTGACAGGTAAAACCACCACAGCAGCCATACATTAGTCAGTACAACTGTTCACCTGCTCATTCCCAAGCTGGGCTCTCACCGAGCTGTACAGGTGCACATCAATTTTTCAAGTCATGTTGACAAAAGCTCTCAGACTCCTGCGCTAATATATACTGTACATTTTTCCCATCAAAGGTATGCACTTACTACTATATATACCATATTTCATTTAGGAAAAAATGCCATGTTTTTCAGCAGCTGGTAGCTCCTTCCTTATAGACCAGGTGTTCATGTGACCATGTGACCTGTACTGAACCATACACTGTCATACGTCTCTATGACTGAGGCACTTCAACATATTTTATGAGCACATAATGCCATGTTATTACAGTAACATCAGCACCCAGGAACACCAGCGTACCACAACACTACGCATACTAGAAATCATCAAGTCATATTTTACTTTTTGCCTTTAATGTGTATCATTTCTGAACCACAGTGTTCACTTCCTGTCACTGTGTATCCACTGTTTCCCCTGTGTGGTGCAATAATTTTCACTTTCTCTGTAGTACACTCATTTCACTCCCTGTGACCAGAAAACCAGGAGTCACCAAACCAAAAGACATAAGCACTTGCAGCCGTCAGTCTTTTGTTTGTCTTTGTCGTAGAGCACACTTCACCCAAAATACCATGTTTCTCAGACTATTTGTGAACACCACTTTGTTTGTCCTCCAAATTCAGAAACGTGTCCACAGCTGTAGCATTTTATAGTGTGTATTCTACTCGTCTCTTAAAAAAGTAAGGACGTTCACAATTGTGCTATAAAGGTTTCTGATGTAATAGGTCAGTGGATGTGAATATGTACACGTTGTATGAGGGCACAGACCCTAATCTGTGGCTGAAGGAATATCTCTGTCAATAATTTATCATCTTAACCCTGTTTTTAGTCTTATGAATGCATCCTTTAATAAATAAATCAGACAACATGCAGACCGGGTAGCTATACAGTACATGGCCCACAGGATGAACACTCTATACCAGCGCTAAGATTTTTAAGTTAAACTTAAACATAGTACACTAATGATGCCAGTGTCTACAGCCCTCACAGAGAACACTTTCAGGTATTTCATTATTGCTCGAATATCTCACTGGAGATATGATCTGCATGGTGTTAAAAGCCCCTCTGAGACTTCCTACTCCAAACACAATTGGTTAGAGTTTTTTTATCCGCCTGTCCTACATTCATTGTGTGTCAAACAATTTAGTGAACTGCCCAAGGCTTTGACTTTTTGAAGTTGCTCTTAATATCATTTAATATCAACTAATGATATAGGTCAAGACTCATTTTGTCCAAACATTTTTAAAAGATGCAACATATGGGTCCTGTTGAAACCTAATTTACTACAGTGCATCATTTCATTTCAGTCATTCACAACAGTAAAACTGTTCTTCTTCACATTTTGCTGCTTTTTCCCTCTAAAGCTCTTCATGCAGCACTTCTTCTGTAAATCTGTGTGTATCATCATACTTCATGACAGAAGAAGCTGAAGAAACATTCAGGGGTTTTATGTATAAGTACCAGAATGAGAGTGTAAAAATACTGTTATGAGTAAAGGTCCTGATTTCAAGATCCTACCAAGTACAAAAGCATTATGAGAGACATGTGCTCAAAGGGTCAAAAGTGTGAGGGACACATGTTCCATTATGAGATATTCATAAGGAGCATTTTACTGTCTTCGCATTCAGGTAGTTTAGTTCAGTGGTTTCCAACCTAATCTTTTCTTTTTTGTGAAATATTGGATCATTTCACCTCTTTGGGTCTCAAATAATCATTTTAATGAAACCATCTGAGAGCAAAAACACTCACAGGTAACATCTGAGATACGACATCAGACCCCAGCTAGGCTTTTTGCTCACTTTGTAAGGAATCAGATACTAAAACTTTTGGAACAACTGTTTAAATCTTTGACAGTGTAAAATGTTTTACAAGCTTATTGTCCTAAAGTGATCGCCTTTCATCGGACCCTTAATGCCACATAAACAGTTTCAACTTTCTTTTCACAATTTGTCTGTTCACATGTTTCGAGGCCAAACCATCACTGGAACATCATCAGGGTTTAGTATTTTTCCATCACTCCATGTCAGTGTGTTTTTGTTTGCACAGGACGTGTTGGTGTCGTACTTGTGTGCTCCGTGGCTTGTAGGGCGAGCTGCTCTCCAGGTCCGCCAGGATGCTGGTGAGGGAGTCGATCTCAGCATCCAGACTGGAGCGTCTCTCCTCCAGAGTCTTCTCTGGTCCTTTCACCTGTGAGCAAACACCACAAATATACAGTACAATGAACCTAACCACTGAGAGAACTTAACCAAAACACTCTGTAACAGTACTCGATTGCTCTCACCAGCTGCTCTCAAAAGTTAAGGACAGATCTTCATCAATGACAAGTAATTCTGCCTCTCAGACGTTCCCTCTGCTTTTTTTCCACACTTCTTACACCTCGGCTTACGGTTTCTCAGTCATGTTTCACCTTGACCTCAGACAATCCTTTTGAAAGCCACACATCAATAGCAGAGACTTTTCTCTGAGAGAAATGCTGTGAGAAATAAGAAGTGATGTATTGTCTGAAAGACAACTTTCATAACACGGTGCACTATTCACCTCCTGCTTTTCACTGCACTAGGATTTACAGTATCTCATTCTTCATGCATTATTCATCACAATCTCATCCAGCAACCATTTCAAACAAAAAGGTCAATTCTTCAAAATAAAGGTAAGATTCCTTATTTTATTCCATATTTTTAAAATGCGCTCTATAAAAGGTGATTAGAATTGCTCAGATTTTTATTTAACTACATTATTATCAGAGGAAGCTTCAAAGTATCATAAAGACCCAGCAGTCTGAGACCTTACTGATTTATTCATCTTTATTTTTTCACCTTAGAGAAAGCACAATTTCGAAGTATGAAAAAAGACGCAAAATCTTCGAGCAACAGAAAAACAAAACTGTTGCACAAAAATCTGGGAAGTAGTTCAAATGGCCTGACCATTAGTGGCGCTCGGTTTTCTACAGAATTCCCGGGAATTTCTCTGTGGAATGACAGATATATTTTTAGTCTTCTGAACTATGCTGCAACTGCAAGAAGACGTCTTGCAATTGCCTGCGGGGGCTTTTTGAGTTGGCTGGATCAGTGACTGCTTCTTATTCTAATGTTATGTGTTTGGATAACCTGTCACAATCTATTACAGGCAAGGGTTTGCCTCCATTTAGAGCCGAGCTACTGCTTAAAAACATCTAAGGCAATGATGAGCAGGGGTAAACAAAGCAAAACACTAATGGCTTGTCTCAAATCAACAAAAGAAAAAGAGGCAAACTTGTTTAACAGTGATAACGAGGAGGATGAAAGGAAACATTGCCGTCTTTGTGATGTGCTGGAATTTGCCGTGTAGGGCTTCATTATGTGGACAACAGCCATGATGAGAGCTAGCTGCTTTTGTCTTTCCCTCGGCTGCTACAGGTTTCAGCACGGAGGTGTCACAAACCAGACATCTCTCTCAGTCAGGGTGATAAAGACAAGAGAACATTTCTACCTCCTTTTGAGGACATATTATTTAGTCACTGATTTACTCTTCAGTGAGTTTAATTTCTTTACTGAGGACACAGAGAACGAGATGTAAAGACATTCTGATTGATATCTATTCCTTTTTCTGAATGGAGCCTACAGTTGCAGTGCTCTGCTCTGGTTACAGGACACATAATTAAGATACCAGTGGTGTATTAAGGAACTGAGTTTCATTGCCAGGGTGATTCTACAGCCAATATGATAGGCAAAGAAAAGTTATAGATGAAAACAGCAAAACACTTTGAAAACTAATCAGGCACTTAAGTTCTTATGTAATATCAGGCCTCAAATAAAATAATATACTATTAAGATTAAATGGAGAGTGATAGAAGGCAGACTAACTGTAGTGCTGATTATGTTTGTTATCATGTTCACTTATTTCACAATTCTTTCAAGTCTGCCTGAAAACAAAGTTAAACAAATCAAGTTGATATCTTCCAGAGTGACAGTACTTTTAGGATGTGCTTCCTCGGACAGTGTTTCAATGCTCTGCAATGATGAACACAAAGAAGGAATTCTGTACTGAAATGACTGTAACTTTGAAAGATCTCCTCGACTCCTGAAGCCTCATTTCACCCTCGGATAAACTTCTGAATTCATTTTTGCACAAAACTAGCAAAGTGGATTTTGTCCCTTTTTATCTACATGGGAGGAGCATTAAGAAAGGATGGGACAAAACTTTGGACTTTAACACAGGAAACCGTTCATTTCCCGTTCCAAGCCGATAGTCAGGGTTGTCTCTTTTAACCATGCCCATGATCAGTTTAAAACCTTAACCATGTGTTTATTATTATGATGCTGAACATCCTCTAACCTTAACAAATGATGTCAAATGCCCTATTTCCAGTAATACAGTACGGTATGTACATGGAAGCACTGAAACTTGCCGTTCACATTAAAGGCCATTCCATGGATTTTACCTGAGGTAAACACAGGCAGTGTTTTATTCATAGAATGTTTTAAACACTGAGACATGCACAAATCTAAAAGCAGTTCTCTTCTCATAACGTTGAGCAGCCAGGTTAAATACGAAATACCTACCGCAGGCAGGACAAGCATTTCAAATGGACCACAGGTGAAATTCAGTTTAAACTAAGGCTCAAATTAACCCTTACAGTTCAACATGTTTTTATAACATTTGATTAAACTTTACTAAACTTTATTGTGTCTCCAATTCCAGTTGACAAAGGATGAACAGATATAGTTTCATGTTATGATAGGTAAACTGACAAAGTAAAAAGAGCCATATTCAGTGCAGGTAATGGACCTTGCATTATAAACTGGTAAAAACATGGCCACTGTAATTTGTAATTTCTATGGAAGAAATGATGTGTGTAGAGGTTTGGGGATCTAATTATTTGTTGAAAAGTAAAGGTGCATTTTTTACAGATTTCGATCATGAAGAATAAATTTTGTTTTGAAGGCTCATTTTACTTCGAACTGCTCGCGTGTCCCTCGTCTCTCTGCTAAGAGAGAGCAGCTCTGTCGACTGGCTAAGCCCAACATTCCCTTGGTTAAATAAAACCATGAAACTGAGAACTCTGTCATTACACGGCACCTTTTGAAATAACTGTATAACTCTGAGAGCGCCTGTAGTTTACACTGAGGTCATAGCACCACACGAACACACATATACAGCTAAATCCCAAGGGCGCAGTCTTATACTGTAATGTATACAGTTTGTGTGGGAAGAGTGAGGTGAATTTACACACATTGCATAACTTTTTTAAATTATCTAACATTCTGTCTCCAGACTTACAAAGGAAGCATTCATCTAGGACAGAAAACTGGTTAGGTCAAATGAGGGACATGAGGAAGGAGATTTTTTTTCCTGCTTACACTGAACAAAGGAATGTGAAGGACTTGGAGGATTTCACAGCAGAGGTCAAGTGCTGAGAGTGTCAGTGAGATCGCAGAGGCCAGATATCCCGGGAGGGCCAAATGCCTGTGGGTATTCTGACCAGCAAAGGGAAGAAAAGTGACAAGGCTCCGCCAATAGGTGTCAGCCTTCTATCCTTCCTGCATTAGAGCTCTCAGAAATGAGGAAATTGTGCTTGTGTGTTGGTCCTTGAGTTACGATGGCTGGCTTCAGGCAGAATCTGAAGCTATACGTCTCTGCAGTTGGCTGCAATTCAAATGGACAGACAGTTTTGCTGGACTTGGTACATGAATTCAGAGTGGAGCTCGGGGCTGTCTTTGCTTTCTGTGCTGACTCTTAGAGAGTTACTGACACCCAAGAAAACTTAACACAATACCAGCCTCTCTCACCTGATAATCGTACGAGTTCACCGGCGGTGGAGGGAAGGAACCAGGGGATGATGGGAAACCAGTCGAGTCCTCGGCAGGTGGTGGAGGGGGAGGGTAGTCTGCTGGGATGGAGAGAGAGAGAGAGACACACACACACACACACACACACACACACACACACACACACACACACACAAACCAAGACAAAAAAACAAAAAAAAGCTTATTAAATACTTCCCCTTTTGTCCACATTTAAACTGTCACCATTCCAAAAGAGCAGACAGTGTAGTTACACACAAAAGTAAATGTTCTTCTTTTTCATTGTTTTATTTACATTCTCAATAACCAGCGCTGCAGGTGCAGAAAACAAGAAATTACATAAAAACATGCAAAACAATGAAGTAAAAACACACACACACACATTTTTCAACAAGGGATTTAGAGGTACATCAAACATACATATCAGTGAAAGGAGGTGTACACTGTAAGGTTACTGAGGTTCCTGTGTGTAAATGTATGAATGGATGTAACTGAGCAGCTGCATGTTGATGTGTGGAGAATGTTTCCCTGTGCAGTCTGCAGATAAAAATGATAAATAAATATCTAAAAACATGAACATAACACTAAGACTTTGCCCATTCACACCTTCAAATGCAACTTTAATGTGTGTTTGTAATTCCTATGGTAACAATTTGCACATGCATAATTCACTAAGGTGATTTTAGAAGGTCACCATCATTTGTATTTACAATATCTATAGTAATATAACTAATATTTTCCTTTCAAAGAAAAAATACACAACACTCTATCAAACACTGTAATATGGTTAAGCGTGAAATATACTAAGCAGTTTATTGTAAATCATCAGACTTTATATTAGCTGAAGCTAAAACAGATTAAGAAAATAACAAGTGCTATTTGTAGTCCGAGGTATAATGTTGAGTACATCGTCCACTTATGCTTGAATTTTAGGACGTAAAACATTCGATTAAAGCTCTAATGCGCTAATGAATATTTTTTATTTTATTTTTATTATCTGTTCATGGTGATGAAGCCTCATCGCAGCTCTCCTCAGCCTCACTAAGCTCTTTGTTTCGGTTTCTGATTCACCCTCACTGCTCTCGTCAGCATTGTTTTTGGCTGCAGCAAAGGCTCTAAACTCACTGTCCACTACCTGCTGGTCACCAAACAGCAGACAGGCAAATTTATGTTCACCGACTAGTCAGCAGAAGCACTTAGCTGCTAATCAGTCAGATATTTGCCTCAGGAGTTGGTAGAGACAAAAAACAGAGGTAAAAGGAGAGTGAATATTGGGCTTACATTTGTCTGGTGGCCGCAAACACTTTTCCAAATGAAAGCTAATATTGCTCTGTATCTGCTGGACAAGTAAACAAGCAACTGTTATTGCAGGTTGAAGCTTCAGAATGTTTAATTCTGAGTGTGTGCACATTTGATTCTGCACTGTTTTCCCCTCCAAAATTAATTGCTGTCTCAACTGTATAACTGCGACAAATCATTTTCAGTGTTCAGTGCAATAGGAATGCATTGCTTGCTATTAATAGTGACTTGAAGGTCTTGCACAAACTGCACAAAGTTGTGCAACTCTTCAGGCTCTGAATGATTATTACAACACGGGACAGCATTTGACTTCATTAAATATTTAACTCTTGACTAACAGATAAATATTTAAAATATTCTAAATTAAGTTATCCATATTTTTTTACATGCAAGAGGACTACACTTCTCTAATTCATCACAATTTGTCTTTCAAAATCAGTGTAAACTGATTAGTGATCAGTGTAAAATCAAATCAGACATTTGAAAGAGCTTCTTCAGTTATTACAAAAGAGAGAGAGTTAAAGAGAAAGAAATGGAGCCTCGTCATCCCACGTCAATGGGTTGACACACATAATTGCAGCAATTTGGTTAACTAAGAAGTACTAATCTGGAGTAAGCATGTGTGTTTTTTTTCTCTGAGATTGGAAATGTAAATGTTGTGTTACAACCGGGTTAGACAAGGTGTTTGTTCTGCCAGAGGAAGAGAAACAAGCCAAATTTGTACTTCTAAAGTCCACGCTAATCCAAGGATTGCATCCAACCACATGTTTCAGACAGGATAAGGAGTTACGTGCAAATTAAATTCTGATTCGGCTTCTCTCGGCACAGGACTTAAGACTGAATCATTTGACCATGTACTTCTAAGTACCAAACTAGACATGAGCTTTGCAAATTAAAGGCTTTTATGAGACGTAATGGGAATTTGTTCCAATGTTAGGACTTTGATGAGTCCTGTTCAGAAATTCCATTTGCTTTCCATGGCTTTTATCTGTTTTCATTAGAATCTAATTGATGCCATCAGTGTAGTTTATCCAAGGCAGCTGACCAAATTAATTAAGCATGATTTTCAGTTGCCTTGACAAAACAGCCCGAAGAGAAAAAAGAAGTGAAGACAGAGAGATAATGCAGCATGGTTAAAATTGGACACATGTCTGCGTCTTGAGCATTACAACATTGCAGAAATTGTGAGCATTGCATTAAACATTCCCTCTGGGTGCTTGAGGGCCTCCATGTGAATTGTTTATATAATAACCTTGTGACCTCCGCTAAAACTCCAGAGTATAACAGCTCCTCTAAACCTCTGGGAGAGAAAATCAAATATGCTGCTCGACAACAAAGCTCTGCCCCGGTCCTCCCTCCCCTCTGCTCCAGCAAAGATCCTTTTTGTTGGAATATAAGTCACTTGTAACTTGTGGCTTACAGAGAATTAAAACATTAAGTTTCATGTACATTTCTCTTGAACACCAAAGATGTTTTGGATTTATCATTTCAGGAAACACAAGAGTTGTAAATGTTTCAGAGATGCATGTTTTATTGAAAAGGTCTTAGAGTTCTGTATGTGGAACAGTGGAAAGCAAGACTTGGAGCTGGAACAGGGGTCGTTAAGCATCTTTGCTGAAAGGATCTTTCTGGTTATTTTCTCCCTCGACCTTATTTTCCTCGTATCCGTCATCATGCCAATCACATTTAGGATTGAAATGTGTTAATGTGCTGATGTAAAGCACAATCAGTCTGCAGCGTTTATATTCCCCGTAGTCCTTCCAAGCAAAATGGTTTGCTCTCATAAATGACTGCTCTCGGCCTTGAAGTTGTTTGTGGCTGATTCAGGGTCAGCACATAAACAGTCATTTAATATAAGCCTTTTAAATGAAGCGGCGTGTAACGTTATACTTCAAGTATTTCCATAATTTAACATTCTTCTCTGAAACATCTTCCCTTTGAAAACACATTGCTGGTGACCAGAAGATCTTTGACTGCGGCTTTTAAATACAATGTATGATCAAATAATTATGATTTTATTGGCTTCATCAAGCAAAATGCAGAACCTGTCTCTACATTTCTGTGGGAACTCAAATCACCAAAGCCAGTGAATAGTTACAACACACCCTTTCAACACTTTAACTCACACTGGAGACGTGCACATTTTATTAGCCATAGCTGAACAATTATCACAAAAAAAGCAGTTACGCTGCATCTCCAAGGTTTAAATGTGTGTGTTTTTGTAAAGCAACAAAAGTTAAGTTTACATTTAGTGTTTACATTCAGTGTAGTACTGTCTAACTAACATTATGCCTGAGGCCAAACAAACATGTTGACAGCATTTCCTTCCTCATAAACAATTTGAAAAGCATATTTTATGAATATTGTTGCTTGTTGTTTACAACTATGTTTGCTAGGTTGCAGTTTACTTCTTCACCACATTTGTCGGCACATTGCTGCGCTTCTTTGCATGTTATCACCACCAACAGTCGACCAGTGCCAGGAACATGCATAACATCACACGCAGTCCCTGAGCCTGATACAAACAGTGAACCCACCCATGAACATGCTGCCATTTACTGATGCTGGCAAAAAAAACTTCACAAGGTACCTTTAATTAATAATTAATAATAATTCAATTCATTAATAAATTAATTATTTATTTTGCCGCCTGCTGGTTCTGCCACGTTCTCATCATATTGGATGGGTGTTCTCATTTAGCATGTTGAAATCCCTGCATGAGTGTGTTGACATTTAAAAATGTGACACCTGCATCACGCTGACTGAAACACACACCAGCGACCCTATTTAACTGCAGAAACCTTTCGAGGAACATTTTTAGGAACTTGGTATTTTCACCTGCATGTGTACATGACCACAGGAACCTAGCTCTAGTTTTGGATCCTGGACTCAGTTCCTGGCTCACAGGCCCACAGTGGTACTTTTCAGTGGTACAGATACCAACAGGAGGGAGTTCATGGTACTGAATTCAACTTTGAATTGAATGTCAACTTTGTTTGTCTCCCTGCGTTTACACTTCTTTTTTGTTTAGTTTTTTTCATGTCAGATTTTTCTAAACTGTCTCATTATATGAGAACCTTCCTTCCTCTCAACTACAGTGAAACAGTAACGTGACATCTGAGGGGAACCTGTTTAATATTAAAACTGTGAAGATCTGTAGAAACGATGAACCTCATTCATAGGTGAGGCTAATTTTTGCCACTTTTTCTTCTCTGAGCTTCTGTTTTGCATCTTTTTCACCCTGTTCCATACAAAACAGCACGAGTCGCTACGAGAACCCTCACTGGCTTCCCACTGTTAGACTCAGCCAACTGTGTTCAATGAAAACTACGACCAAGTCGGAGGTACCACCAGCGGAAATCCAATCCCAGGTGTCTGCGGTGGCTATTTCTAATAACTCAAAATCAACACGGGTCTGAACTGTTGAGCACTTTCTGCGCTGTGCTTTTGCTGTTGTGCTTTAAAGCAGTGTGAACGAGGAAGAGTGAGAACAGCTTCTGTGCTGTGAATGAAGCCGACTCCATTTGTGACAACAGGGAGTTGAAAGCTCCAAGTGAGCACTAATGAGAGAAGCGGCAGGAACACCTTCTTAATACGACAACTTCCCCTCTCTTTATTGAGCAATTACTTTTAAGCAGCTGCTTTGTGAACAAGGAATTCTAATCAGTGATTATAGTTATTTCAGAGGCCATAAGAGGTATAATTGGTTATCGGGAAGCCAAGTATTGTCAAGGGGATAATAAAAGGGTGGAGATGGATCCAGCTGTGACACTGGGACTAATATTAAACTTTGTTTTTCAAGTAAGTGATAGATTTATAAACACTTCAAGTACTGTAAATGAATAATGATTGGCAGCTGTGCTAAGTCTTATACTTGCATCTATATGTGTAAATACTTTGGAACCATATGTTTTGTTGCAAAGTGACAGAAAAGAGAAATATCAGTAAGTTATTTCTGCATGAGAAAAGTAGTTCTGCTCTGTGGTGAGGATTAGTATATCGGGTGGGTGGGGGAGGGGGGGGGTTGTATGCTGAGCGTATGTTTACAGATTTACATATGTACAATATTATCAGAGTTACATGTGTATAGGCGGCGGCCATCTGGCCTTTAAGGACTTAAGACAAAGCCTGGCGCAGAATAGAGCCGCCTTTCGCATAATGCATAAAAATGTGAGTGAAGGAACAGTTTGAAACTGAAAGAACCTTAAACACATGGAGAGTTTAGTCGTATCACTGCTTACATGTTTGGGAGAACAGAGCATAAATTATCTCCCACAATCTAAACTTGATTTATTTCTGAAAGCTTGACATGCTGGTGTCTGTTAGTGTTATTCACACACGCTGCAATGAGCCAATGAAGGGGGGGGGGTCATGTGACAGTCATCTACTGCACTGAAGTGTTTCATGTTGAGTGTATAAATTGTTCATCCTTTTGTATTTGCACAAACCTGAAGTAATCTGTGTTAAAAACAAAGGGAAATCAGAGAAGTGGCCTCAGTTTATCCAGTAGCAAAAAAAAAAACAAAACATAATCCCTTCCAGACACAATGGACAAAGTGTGTTAAGTCCTGGGTGTCAGTCCACATGTTTTATCCCCACACACTCATTCCAAAAGTGCTGTGGCAGAGGTGGAGAGCACATTGTTTTGACATAATTATGGACCCATTTTATTCCATCTTCCGCTGGAGAAGAGCAGCTGAGCCCCGCTCTTAATTAGCATGATATGTATGGAAGAGTGATTTATGACTCCATTTGGTTTAGGGATGCGAGGGAAGGATTTGAGGTCTTTGGAGATGTTCTTGTTTTAAGTGTAAAGGAGCAGACTGAAACCGGCTTCTGCTGCTCTTAAGGAGAATTCCCACGGGAGGAGAAATTGAGATCAGGAACAACAGACGGATTATGTTTTTTGTGTGAAAGCAAAGAAACAAATACTGTGAAAAGGGTGAATGGTTGCAAACCAGAGCCGCCGTTCTTATCGAAACATTTGAACCAATAAACGGGCTGAACAATTAGTGCCTTCAACTGTGATGTGTGAGGTTTTCTGATGAGTGAAAGAATGATTCATCAAAGGTGGAGAGGGGAGCTTTGCTGTCATTTCTTATAAACAAATGAGAGCGAGAGTAAATGCAGCCAGTCAAATGTCACAGCAGACAGTCACTGCTGTGTAAACTCTGCCGGTTTCATAACATGAAACCTTTCCAAGCAGCCTCTGCAATGCTGAGAATCTACTGTAACTTAGAGCCTGCTATTCTACCCTTTAAGAGTCAAAGGCTACGTGAGGTAACGGGCCACGCATTCACTTTTAACTTATATCAAAGCTTTATTCTGTAACTTGTGAAGGGATTCCCACGCCAACAAGTTTCACAATGTAAAGATTAGGATGATGTTTAAGAATAATTACCGTTGAATGGATACTTCATGTCATGTATTAGGCGTCTTAATCTCTTTGGTTGGGAACACTTTGGGATTCTTAACTGCAGCAAATGAAATGTGACCAAACCGAAAGATCATATACAGATTTAAGAAGTGTTAATGCAATGATGTCATTTCATATAAATGATGTAAATAGAGTATATTAGCGTTATACCAGAGGTCCTCAAACTGGGGGGTCGGTCCCCCTGCGGAGGCACAGAACCATTGCGGGGGGTCGTGGACGTCGGCCAACGTTAGCTAACCACACATGTACGATACACTGGTAACAAGAAACGTCAGTACACGTTGTTCATTCACCAGAGAACACTGATGAGTCTAATTCAACCTGCTCTGTACATTTGAAAAAACATTTTAAAGTCAACTCAAACCTGAGCTGTTCTCGCAGGATGAAACCATTTTTGGACATTTTCGTGGACACTGTGTCTACGTTTCAAGCCTCTGGCTGTTTCTCATGGCAGTGGAAGACGTACCGTCAACTACTGTCTGGACCATGTCAAACTTGTGTATAGCCAACGAACGTTTATACTGCGAGCAATTTACACTGTCGGCCCTTTAGAACATTCAACAGCTGGAATGAGTGCATGGACCTAACAGTCCATGCACTGATAAAAAAGCAATTTGAATTTAACTTTGTTTTATGTTTCCCTATGTTAGAGTTAAAAAAACATATCAACATTAGATTTTCTTTAAACCCAAATATCAATTTCAGATTTGACCTTAAACATTAAATGTGTGACCATGATTTTGGACATAATCAAGCATCTCTTTATGATAAAACGGTTCATGCAATGGAAAAGAAAACTAAGATTTTATGAGTGTAAATTCAGTTTTTGAAATTTTACTCAGCTCATTGTTTAGACAACCCTTTGAAAGAACAAACAGGATGTGAAGAAAACACTTTTCTATTACCCTCTTTAGGATAATGGTGAGATTTAGTGAAATGTCTCATTCAGGCAACAGAAAATATCAGATTCCAAACTGTTGAACATGTATGAAAAAATGTATACTGAGAACAAAGAAAACAACCTTGTTTATAATCACAAACTTTGCAAGGTTCATGCATAGACTTCACACACACTGCAGACAAATACAACAAGTAGTTGAGGTACGTGTTCCACTTAGATAAAAGTGGCCTTTGTATACACTCTGAGCATGAGCCTGTGGTTTCTATGGGGACACTGTCACACTCATTGGTGGATTTCCTGTAAATTCTCCTGGTGACACCCATGAGGGACTCTGACATAACAACCGGTAGTCAGTTTGCCTCTGGCCAGTCAAGCGGGGAGGAATAAAAACAGCTTATGCACATGTTCAACACTTTTGAATTGCTCTCAGCAGACTATTAGCACGTTTTCCGTAACTTAGTGCGAGAAGTTTTTCTCAAAAACAGCACTTATCGGATGTTTAACTTTCACCATGAGTACCCCGCTGCAAAAACTTAGTGGGCCTGATAATCAGCAGCCACACATTATGAGACCAAACAGAACGTTACTGTTTCAATATTAACCTATGTGGGTTTGAGGTGTTAGAAAGAAATCTGATCTGCAGAACATCAGGTTATGGATTTTAATCACTTAATGTTATAATATTCTGAATGAAGCTGCTACTGATATTTAATTCCAGTGTGACTCATTTTCTTGTGGTGCCTGAGACTCTTTGGTCACACCATATGAATGTTTACATTCACTTCATATAGAAGAAAAAAAATCCCCATTTAATGCTTGACTAAGATTATTCTAAACAGACGTGAAGAAGTTGTCTGCAACCGTGCATAATAAAAACTCAGCGAATCAAACAGCAATGCAACTCAAGAGGCTGAGAGACCTCTCATAATATGGATTAAAATGTCAGGTGCATGTATTACTTAAAAACCATTATAAAATCAAAAGACATGAGTGGGATTCAAAACTGAACCTCCACTCTGTTTCGGAAAAATGACCCCTGTCCTCGACATCACGTATAACACCGAATTCTCATGCGTAGTTTACAACGAAACAGAGAAGTCCCAGAGAGCACTGAGCAAACACCACCTAGTCATCAACATGTGTTGATCTGTGCCACAGCTGCACAGAGATCTGATAACAAGTGTGAAAAACATTCTAACCAGGACGCATGTCTAATCAGGATGTCAAGGAAGAAGTCATTATCATACAACAGGAACGTGTGGTCTCCTTCTTAAAAAATATAATGATACAGTGTTTGGGATTTCAGAAGAGGCCGGTTTGTGCCACAGTGCATTTGTGCATGTGTTATGCCTTACACCTGCCAGTAATATGAAGGCTTTTAATTTTCTTTCCTAAGTTTGACAGCAAACAGTAAATGACACACTGCAATACTGCTTTAACAAAACTGAAGTTGTATACGCTTGAATACGCTTCAGAAGGGAACTTCTTATTGCAGGGATATTGCACTGGATTGCATTGCCTTGTACAGTTATTCATGATATTTTGCCCACCTCTCATACAGTATGCTGCAAATGTTGATCATGACTCTAAACACACAACGATTATATGCATGCCATTTTTATTTCATACAAGTCCCTAAAGCTTGCAGAATAAAATCTTAGAGTTAAGCTCAGATCTTGTATATAAAAGAAGTGGAGCACAGGCTGCACTATAAAGCAATCCTGACTGACCTTCCTACTACACGTGCCATATGAGATCAACTTAAAACCTAAAATCTGATCTGCTGTTAGGAACTCTGAGTAAAGGGTCACTGTCTGAGATCCATATGTTTTTCACATCCTCTTGCTGGGGCTTTAATCAGGACAAGTGCTCCCTAAAAAAAATCTGGGCAGACCCTGCTAACTGCGCACCGCCCCGTCTGCACCGGCCTCTTTGTCTATGCGATAAACATGCCCTCAGACTGCTCATTCCAGCCCTCACACTGGCCTCTGCTAGACAAAAGGGACGGCGAGGCGCTGTGCCAAATTGACTTGTCCCTAATTTTTATGCTAATCCTCAATTTTACATCAGGCAGTCTCCACATTTGATATAAAAGATATTAAATAAATAAATGAAGAGACACCCAGATAATCTGTGCATAAAGACGTCTTATCCTTTGACAAGTGGAGATGTCTGCAGATGGCTTTACACATTTGCATGTTCAAAATGCTGACAACAAGCAATCATCACTGTCATCATCAAATGTTTAATGGAGATTAGAAGCCCAAAAGTCATAATATTTTATCACTGAAATTTCACCAACAGATGCTGCATCCTATATAAAGTTACATATCAACTGTAAGATGATGGTCAAATGACCCCTGACAACAGCTTTACAACAGCTATTTAATACTGCTCCGTCCACATTTCCCCTTACAATGAATGCTTTGAACAAAGAATGTTGACCCCACTTTACGTAATTACTGTCACAGTGAATGTGAAAAAGACACAATAGAAAAAAGTGGGATTAACAGTTTTTTTCTCCTCGGGTCACGAAGGCCATGAGATATTAACAATATAGCTCTGATATTACTGAATTCATAAAAGTTAAAACACTTAAAGTACAAATTAACCACAATTATATCATCAGCAAATGTGCAGCGACCCCACCTCTTTTATGTTGTCTCATTAATCCTCTTAAAACCTGTGCAATGATTAGTTGTGGAAAATAAGACAGTGGATTACAAGGCTTTCTGATGCCACAAATCATTAACTGGGAATCTTTTTTAATTTTCAAAGAACCTGTGGATGTGGCTGGAGGTAAAGGTCAATACTATGAGATCTAGAGTTCATTTATTTCTTTAGGTGTGACTCTAGAATGTGAGGTCCTGTTTGTGAACTAAAACCGTGCACACTGGTCCTGCCTGAGTCTATCCAAACAATTTATTCAATAGGGCTTAACATTTACATTTTCTTTGCAGGCTGGGTTAAATATTTGCAACCAAAATCAAGATCACAAGCACGGTTTAAAGTCGTCATCCTTAAGATTCTCATTAAATCAAAACCTGTTTTTGATGCTATTTATTTTTCCTTACATGCATTGATACCTTGCTATGCAGCAGTTTTCTTACAATGT
This sequence comes from Toxotes lorentzi, assembly GCA_037833715.1. Classification (NCBI taxonomy): domain Eukaryota; kingdom Metazoa; phylum Chordata; class Actinopteri; family Toxotidae; genus Toxotes; species Toxotes lorentzi. Next base: position 1,785,321 of record JBBMJY010000022.1, on the reverse strand, counting down.
AAGTGTGTTCAGCTGCATTGTAAACAGATGCCCCAGTTGGTCTTCAGCTGTAGTTCTGGGACTTGTAGTATTAAAACCTTTTAGCTGTTACCGCCAGTAACCATGGGTGTCGCCAAATCAACCCGCCTCCAGATGAGTTTTAAGCCATTTAAAACTACTGTTTTGAATAATGATTTTTTTTTCTGGTTAAAAGTTCTTAAAAATGCACCAACACCTTCCCCATCAATTAAAAATCCAGCTTATCCTGTTCAACTCTGCACATACAAACACAAACATCCAAGTTATGACAAGCAAAACCTATTTTTTGAGTGGGGTGGGACTTTAAGGCCACACTTAACACTGTGGGAGCCTGTAAAACACATTTGACTTAGTAAACTAAAAACTCAACAGTGTCCGTGTTTTGTTTCGTTTGTTTTTTTCCTCCTCAGTGGTGGGCAGAGCTCAAAAAGCAGCCGTCTAAGAACAAGTTTTACAAAACTACCATCTGGAGTCCCAGACAGGTCCACAACTCTAACCACAAACCCCCACAGACAGCAGTGTTTTTAGCCTGACACTGTGCTCACTGCTTGCTGAATTTCAAAACCGTTTCCCTGTTTTGGAAATCTAGAGCTCTCGGGGGGGTTTGAGGGTAGAGGTTTAGATAATGTTCACCTTACAACATATATACCAGATGGGAAGGTTCCACCCTTGTAACATCTTGCTCAGTGAAGACTCAAGTGTCGTCTGAATAATAATTACCATATTATTTAAGAAAAAAATAAAACAATAACTGAGCCTCAGGAACATTGTTCACATAGAGCTGAACACCTTCTTTACACTGGGCTGTGTGCTGTGTACAGTTGTGGTTATGGTACAATACCTTTGAGCATATGCAAACTGTGCATCAGTGCTTTTAAATGCCTGTAAGTAGCACTGAGTAGGTGTCTTAACTTTTCAGTTCAAAGTGTTTCTTGGCCAGTGACTCCAAAGGCACTTCCTGCGTTCTTCTTTCAAATGACAGTATTCTCGTATTAGATTTTTTTTTTTAATTTACATAAATCATTCTATTATTGTTTTTCTTTGAGTCAAACAGTTTATGAATTTTTTAAAGCTAAAACATGATCACATAAACTTAAAAATAAAACATGTCTCACTGAGTCTTAATATGGAAAGTCTTTTCAAAGGAGTTGTATCTGTCTCATGTAAAACCTTTACTGTCTGCAGAGCACAGCTTCTGTGTCTGCTCAATGCAATTCTCTTTACCTAAACTGTGAATCTTAATGCCAGACTGCAACCTTACAGCAGTGCAAATTAAACCTAAACCTCCATTTGTAAATATGTTGTATTGTATATTAACATGCAGCGCTAACCCTTCTCAAAAACAACCCATCAGCTCACATGGGACCTAAAACAGCAGACAAGGCTTCCTGATCTCACATGACTGCAAACCACAGTACGTACACTGTATGTTTTTTAGAAATTAAGCATGCAGCAAGGCCTCAGATACGATCAGCATCTAGAAATGAAATAACTTAAACTTGTCATGGGCAGCCCAGGGCTAGAGGGTTGCATGTGGCAAATTTTTCATTTATATTAAATGTCTAAATCATTGCCCATAGGCACTCCACGCCTTGTTCCCCTATCTCAGCAATTAAGTGCAATGTTATCGTGACTGATAGAAATCAGTGAAGATGTATTTCAGTGTAATTTTATACTCCTACACTCCAGTTCCCATTCACACTTTTTGCTGATCCCCTCTGTTTTGCAGGTGATTTTGAAAGCTCTGCTCTCCAAATAGATCTACTGTAGCATCTAGCAAATAAAAGGTGAACAAGCCACTTTATTGCTTAAGAAAAAGCCATTGATGGAAACTGGTTCAGTTGTGGTTTTAAAGCTGAACACAGAAAGACTACCCACAATCAGCACAATGGCATTTGATCTCTAGATCACTTGTTTTACATGAAATGCTATTGAAAGGTTATTGCTGATAAAAGAAAATCAAGTTCTTCTTCTTCTAAGTGAAGAAAAATAATGTTTTCCCCTCATATTGAGCTGAGACACAGGTTTGATGAGGCCAGTCAAATCACTTTTTCAAATAAAGTCTAAGTTGAGGTTCATTTGTAATGAGAGATTTACTGTCGTCGGTTGTGGCTTTTACCTGCAGGGTCAGCGTGGGCGGCATCTCCCATCTGTTTGTAAGGGTTGAACTTGGGCTTCGGTGCAACCATGGGGGCATATTTCTTGGGTGGCTGCTGCTGGGAGACAGAAATCCTCCCACTACCCAAAGACGGCGTAGTCTCCATCCTGGCAGCCACCTGTCCCGTCTGGTCGTTACTGTTCACTGGGCTCCACATGATTCTGATGAGGAAAGTCAGAAGTTATTCAAACTGAAGCTCTAACAAATGAATTTCACATCAGTCAACACAGGTGATGGAGACACTCCGAAAAACCACAAAAGGTTTTTAGAGCTAGGGCCATAAATTAGCAAACGTCACTAAGGATCACAACAGGATGAAGCAAAATGTCAAAACACCATTAAAAATATATCTTCAAAGAGTTAAACTTTACTAGCACAACACATTTATCTTACAGTGTTTTAAAAAATGAAAGGAATCAATGGTGGGAACGGCACATAATCACAGGAGCACCAGTAATCTTGCCAGGGAGGTAAGAGGCCTGGACACAAGCCAAGAAGTCTCTAAGCCAAACTTCAGAAGCCCCTGGGACAGTGATGTCCTTCGATTCGAATGTACATGACAGAAAATGACCACTTTTATTATAATAAGACACTTAGTTGATGTTTTTTTAAATTACAACTGATACAATCCGATGAAAAACGACGAACCACACTGCTACAGGAAGTTACCACAAGGCCGATGTAATGATGTGAGCAGGAAGTGGCCCAATAGAAGCTGAGGGTGTGGGCTGTGCTTGTGCAGTGCACTGGCAAAATAAAAATATAGGGAAGGCTGACGGCAGTGTTATTAGTTTGTTATTAGTTTTGAAAGTATCTGATGACAGTGCTAAAAGTCAGGATACATCGTAATCCATCATCCATCCAATAGTCTATGAGATATGAGTCGGGACCAAAGTGGTGGACCGACACCACCATCCCTCGAGCCGCGCTACTAGCATGACTAAAAAAAAAGGAAGGCAGCTCAATAGAGAAGTCACCACCAGCTGTTTATTCTTATTCGACCACCACCAGTACATCCTGCTTGTATTACAGCTCTTTGTGGAGCGAACTATTGACAGGCTCAGTAAGACCCAACCGTATGAATCACCGTACACTGGTCACACTGCTTCCCACTGTTTCAGGTTTGTGCACAACAATGGAGGTGACAGGCCACTGTCTCCACATGCAGCTCAGCACAGTCACAGTAATATAATGTGTACGACAATCGAGTCTATTTCTTCTTTCAGCCACTGAGACAGACTATTAAAGCAGCTGTTATTATTTTGTACAATAAAAACAAGGTATTATACACTGTTGTGACATGTATTAATGTGTCCAATTTAATAAAGTAACAAAGTTAGAACAAAGTCTGAGCCCTTTTTTTTTTTTACTCACATCCTTCCTTGCAATGCCTGCACAAGAACAACACATCAAAAAATGTTGTGTGAGACAAAAAGCAGCAAAAAACAACAAAGTACTTTAAAAACAAAAAGACTTCATAACAGAAAAAGCCTTGGAAAATGCTGTAATGCTGATGTAACCATAAATGATTTGTAAGCGTTGATGTGGCTGTCAAAACTGAGATCAGATCAGTGTTGAGCAGAGACAGAACACTGATCTACATGTCATGCAGGAAGACACACATTTATAACTTCATCTTCAAATCACGTTTAATCGTTATTTTGTGTTGTTTGTTGGTGGGGAACACTAAACGTATGAGGTATAAATATAAAATGTTTACATCAAGCTGCAGTTCTGACTGATAGATAAACAATATTGTGACCATTTATTTTATATGTCACCTTCTCTGTCCCTAATACAGTTACAGTGAAGAGAAAAAGCACAGAGTAAAAGCACTCGCTGCAGCTGAAGACACAAACATCCAGTATTTCACCATCACATTCTGAAATCACTTGAAATATCTGAACTATTTATACGCTGCGCTTTCTCTCATTCTTCTTTTCGTTTGTGTTTGTTGTGCTGTGTTCTGATGTTTTTGCTGTTTATTATCCTCACTCTGACTGATACAGGGTTTACATTCTTTCTCCGAAGCACAGCAGAAAAGCCCACGCACAATCATCTTTTAATATCTGCTCAAATCCCTGCTCCTCCTGCCGTCTGAATGGTTCTTACTTTTGATATTTTTCTCTGCTCTTAATGCTACGATTCAGACGCCACGCTGGTGTCTCACACCCACCTGTCCTTTCAGTGCAAATGCTTTCATTTCCCGACGCTCAAATGGCTAACAAAATAAAAGATGAATCGGAAAGAGGGGAAAAAAAAGAAGAAGTGATCTTAGCATGTGTGAGTAAGACTCAATACATGACATGTTGAATGGAAAATGTCTGTTTCAGTCTGTGATTTCGTTTTTTGATGATGGCAAATAATTCACAGTGGGATGTCACTATGTGTGTGCAGGGCCCTGAAGTGAACATTAAACCCACTTAAATCACTTGGTCTGTTATTTCGAATAAACTCTCTTCAACAAGTGATTCATGTGGCATTTTATGGACACAAACTTGAACCCAACGCAATGAAGACTTAAATATATGATCACTCCAGTGATCCATAGATTACTTGTGTGAATAAAAACCTTTAATTGCTTTGCTTACATTTTAACATTATAAAATCTTTACTACATAATAACTGTTTTGAACCCACTTGAAATTAAAATTATATCTGCTTTCTTTGGAGAAATGGTGTCTGTAAAAATGCCTGACAGTGTTTCTGAAAAGAAACGTTGCTGTAGATCTTAAATGTAATTTTTCACTGTTTCACCTGCACTGTACTGAAGTGAAGGCAGAAATCTCAGTGACAGACAGAACTACCTGCATTATCAGAGACCACCAGGGCTGTTTCTATTTTTTTTTTCTTTCTTTTTAGACAACCTTTTAATGGGTTAAAAAATTAAGCTGGTGTTCAGTATTTTTATTTTACCAACCAACTGTGGGTTAGTGCGTCTCTAAACGCTCTGACTTGGTGGAACAGCTGGGCACTGTAGGTTTCAGCAAACGTTACTCAAACAAAAGAAAAGAGCACATCTGTTGAGGACTATTTTCCGAGGGGGATTAATACATATTTGATAGTCTGGAGAAAATTTCTGACAATGAATGTGGGATTCAGTCAAAACACACTGTGATCATGTGACCATATTCAGTGCAGTGAAAGATCAGCCTGTGCAGGACTGTGTCTTGTATCACAGAACACAGAACAGCTCCAGATTTAAAGACAACCATTAAGAGACTGATGGAGAAAAGACAAAGGGACAGAGAGGAGTAAAATGCAGTGGAGGACATGTCCAATATCTGAAGACAACTGTCTCGATTTCTCTCCCACGGCCAGACGTCACATGCTGTCGCCTACTTCTAAGACATCAGATGGAATATGTACTGTATCTGAAAGCAACAGGATGTTTCAATGGATCTTGACAATTTGTCAAATCACAATATGGCATCACCTCCTGACATCATGGGACATATGCCAAAATAAAGTACCCAGTGTGGTCTGATTTTCAGGCTGAGGGGAAGCTTCAGAGGATGTTTGTTTAGGACTCTGACATTCAACTTCCACACAGAAACTCAAGAAGCAGGCTTACTCAGCAGGTGTTTTTCTGTCTTTTTTTGTGTTCAGCATATTAATTTGTCGACTATGATCAATATGGCTCAATGACTCATGACGCAGTTTACAGCAGAAGCAACCGAGGCATGCGTCTCAGCTCATTTCAGCATTTCATCTTTACACACTTCAGTTTTTCTACCTACAGAACACAAAGAAACACACAACTGCTTTTTCTCTGTGGAACGGTGAAAAAACAAAAATGTACTTCAAGTTCTACTTTATAAATGAATGTAGTTTAAATGACATAATCTTTGTCAGCTCACTTTTAAACCCAAGTAATAACAATGTAGTGAATGAAAGGATTTTACTTTTCAGCTGCTTTTACCAAGAACTCCATCATAGCCTGTTACATGGTGAAAATACAGCCGTCAAATACCTACCTGCCTGAATGACTACAGGCCAGTGGCACTCACTCCAATCATTATGAAGTGTTTTGAGAGAGTGGTGCTGGCCCACATTCAGGGCAGCATAACGGACACCCTAGACCCCCTGCAGTATGCCTACCGGCCCAACAGGGCCACCTCAGACACCATCGCTGCTGCCCCCCACCACTCCCTCTCCCACCTGGAAAATAAAGACACCTACATCAGGATACTCTTTACTACTGCTAACACTGGCACCCCACAGGGGTGCGTCCCCAGCCCCATCCTCTACACCCTGTTCACCCATGACTGTGTCGCCTCCCACAAGGACAATCATCCTAAAGTTCGGAAGTGTGAAATGCTGGACTTCCAGACTAAGGAACTCTTTCTTCCCAAATGCCATCAGACTCGTGAACAGCTACAGTTACTACCTCACGTAACTGTACTTGTTTACATTCTCAGTTTGCACATGCACAGTTGCACAATTCATTGCTCTCTGCTGCACATACAGCTGATCATGCTGCTTTAAATTGCCCTTTTGTACTATTATTTATTTTATTTTATACTGTTTAGAATCCGTAGTGTTTTTAGGATTTATATTGTGTGTATTGCTTGGCATTCAGTGTGAACAGAGCAAAGAAAGAATTTCATTGTACAGGGAAACATGTTTCCTCACTGTGCACATGACAAACACTTTGACTTGACTCAAATGAAGATTATAATCTTATATTCTTATAATCTTATTATAATCAGTTTTACTCCAGTATGGTGTAACTACAGTTCCACGTGTATTTGGTACTGTGTTAGCTTTCTCCATAAACCAGACAAGCACTGAGAAAGTTTACCTTAAAAACAGCCTGTTTGGAATCCTTCCTCTGGTGCTGTTCAGTTCTTCCAGCTGACTCATAACTAAACTCTCTGGTGTCAGGTCCAACTTCATGTACATCATAAACGGTTGCTGATGAAACTGGACCTTGTGTGGATATGACGCTCTGTGGCAACACAGTAACAACCTCCAGGGATATGAAGTACATTTCAAGTAAATATCCATCCATTTACTATGAAGCATGGTCAGAGACTGTCCCAGCATGCAGCAGTGACCGGGTACCCATCAGATCCATTTCATCCTACCTGTCTTAAGATTGTCGGAGGACATCAGAGCAGGCAGAGGAAACGTACACAACCACAATGCGTGCAGCAGATATGCACCATATGCAACATGACATGCTTTTAGTTTATTTAACGTTGACTTCTATGAGCTCCTGCTACTTCATAAGCTAAAATATTCATCCATTCAATGACTTTCTGATAAAAAAAGTAAAAGTACAAGCACAAACACACACACACACAGAAAAAGAGAACGTGAACACACCACAAGTACGAATGCAAGCATACATACACACCTTGCTGTGAGTGGGGCATATGGCATGGCAGTCACAAAGGCTGTATCTGTATCTGATTGCCAGGGCAGTTACAAGATGACTCACAAAGCTGTGACACCATGTTTAACAGTTTGCTTTATGGGGGCATGGCAGTCAGGCTGTCTTCCCACAGCTGTTCCGCTGCACTTTTACAGCTGTCATTGAGGAACTGCTGCAGGTGTTTCTGCTGCATTAATCTTTCATGTCCACCAAGGAAACTATCAAACAAAACCATCAGAAGAGGACCACAGAGAGGCCTGAATTCTAAAATAAAATACCAGGGTTCAGAGATTTCTTTTCTTTTTTTGGGAAAGCATGACATGCTTTCTAGCAAAGCTTCTACGTGACTGGGAGACTGAATCACATGTTGAAAACATACACAAAACAGCCGAACTTGATCTGACAGTGTTCAGGATCTGCAGCTTTTAAAATGCTCCACCAGCATCTCCACATTTCATCTTCTGCCTTCTCCTTCACAGACAATCACACAATATGTCTCTTAAAGGACTGTTTCGTCTTTTTTCACTCTGAGGCTTTGGGGTCAGTTCAGGATTAATGACTTAGCAGAGGTTAAAGCTAAAATCTAGTACAGTATATTCACACCATGTCAAAAAAAAGAGAGCTTTCTTTCAGTATCGTTTATATATCAGACGTGATACCAAATATTAAACTACTGACAAAGAATTACACGGCTGTAGCAGTTGTAGGGTGATGAGCAGCAGGACGTTCACATTTTGCACATTTCGCATTACTACGTTACTCTGACGTGAACCACTGTTTAATACAAACCTTTAATACATTAACTGATAAACTGAAACAAGCAAAAACACAACACTGATATATTATGACAGCATATTCACACAGCAAACATGCTAATAAACAGTTTCATATTTACACATCTAGCAGATAAGGAGAAGCATCAGCTTTCAATGGGAGTTATGTCTCTGGCTCCTTGCTCTCTGTTATTCATTCTCCTTTCAGCTCTGTTTTGGTCTCCACCAACACCAATGGTATGTGGTGATTTTTACAGGCAAGCACAGCCAAAGAACCAACTATGTCTGTCCTGTGCTGCATCTTGTTACTGGACATTTCTGCACTCCTTTCAGGCTGAAGAAGTATCAGCATTATTCCTCTGAACTGACAGTAAACATATCAAATCTGCAGTATAGTAATATATATATATAAATCACCTTTATGGTAATATTAACTGTTAACTGACAATGACACAGTGACTATGCAGAATCCTGTATTTTCCTTCCTCAATACGCTCTCAAACTTCTCAATCGATCTCCCTACAGAGAACCCCACACCTTGATCAACAGAAAGGAAAAGCTATTAATCTAAAAACTGAAAAGCAGAGCAGACTTAAAAGGCTCAGCTATTACATTCTATGGTTAACTCTGAATATGTAAATTGAATAAATATGAAATAGCAACACCACTGCTGTACTAAAAGGCTGTGTTTTCGCTGTATGTGTTCCTCCACATCTTAAAGTTTGTTTCCAAAAACTGAAGTAAGATTTAAAGGGCAATTATGCAGCTTTTTTTTCCACCTTGTGCTTCGTCCCATGAGTAGACTTCAGTTAAAACTACACAGCCCTTGGTTCACTAGGCACCGATCAAAACATCACTTCAAAAAGACACTGCAGAGATGAAGATGGAGATACACTTTGGCTGGCAGATTTTTCATACCAAATAGAGGGGTGGTAGGCGACTGGGATTAGCACTCACGGTTCGTGACGCAACATGCGGAGGATCAGCCATGCGGATGAAACCGCTTTAAAAATTAAAGGTTCCCATCTGCAAGAGGGCTTGCAGGACTTGCTGCCGAGTCTTCCCAGCATTGGACTGGCTCTGCTTTAAGGGGATGGTTGAATGGCTGAGCAGGTTAATGCAACATTACACAAACAAGTGCTCGCTCCCCACGTTCAGCTGTTTGGAAACAGGGAAGAGCAAAGAGTTCAAGTGGTCATTATGGATCTGGAAATGTTTTGTGCATAAGGGTAAATATTTGAAAGTGCCGGAAGTCTGACACCATGCCATGTGTTGACATATTAATAAAAGCAAAAAGCTGTTTTGGACCTCTTTCAAGTGTTAAAGATTTTATGGTGGAAGCGTAATAGCAGTGTCAGGGCATCAGAGGACTGGGCAAGTCAAACACCATGTTCTGAAACATAGCCACTGCAAACAGTACAGCTACATGACAAGATTACCTTAACATCCACTCAAGAGCAAAGCATGCAATTTTTACAGCTAATGCTGCTAATTTAGTGGCATCTATATTTTATTTCAGTGAACTTTAAAGTTATTATCATGAGGATATCATTAATTGTCTTTCATTAAAATATAATAAATGAAGAAATTGTTAGTACAGGTTTCAGAATGCTGAAATGTTTAACTCTCAGTGTTACATGTCTAAGAACAAGTGGCATTTTCCTGGAATTATCTGCACATCCCTGCAGATCTTTATCACAAAATGACATAGAGAACATCCTGTGCATTAATATGAGAAAGTCCTTTTTTATTTTACTTATCCGTATAAAACATGAAGGGTTTGGATGAAGTTCCAACACAGTAAGAGGTACTGGAGGGATAAAAGGAGAGGACATCACAAAAAACCCTCAGCATATGTTACATCCCTACGAGGTATCAGATATTATCTCTTTCATTAATTAATTGTGTCTCACATTAACCTCGACAACAATCACAGCCTGCGAAGAAAAAAAAAAACATCCTGTCTGTCAAAACGGTGCAAAAGAACTGTGCTTAAAAAAAAAGAGTTAAGAAGTCAATCTCTATTTAACTGTATCGTGCACACGCACAAAGAATCAGTTTCTGTTTGTGTTAATGATGTGCAAAGAAGTCTGCGGTCTATCTCGCTAAACATGAATGTAAATGCCTGGTTATTTTCCATACATTATTTTTCTTTTTTTAATTTTCTTTCCAAACGACTATGGAAATTTATTCAACATGTTTGTCAGACCTGAAGGAGACACAGTCAATACTTTTATAAACCTCTTGTTTCTCTAGTTCTGTAAAACTGAAATTAAAGGTACAGTGGTTCTATTAATGGTTTATTTTAGATTTTATTTCAGAGTAAGATTTGGCCCACAACCCCCTGTTTGCTAACCCTAAAATTTCATCAGTGAAGAACAAGAGCTGTAACAAACAACTTGAACCGGTGCCTTAACATCACGATACCTTACAGTGAAGCAGTTTCACCTCAAATACCAACAACAATCCTCTCTGTTCCTGTGTCTGTCTCAAAGTCACCTGCTGTAAGTCAGTCCCTGAACCAGCACTGGCCACGTAACACAAACCTGCCATGACAACAGGGAGTGAGAAAGCTAGGAGGCAAAATCACGTTCCTGTTGTGCCAAGACAGGTGTGCTCAGCGCTCAGAGAAAAAGAGGGTCTCAATCACAACTCATCCCGTCTACACCCAGACAGTAACCCGACAAGAGGCGGCCGATTCCAGTTTGACAAAAGAGGATGGGCACAAAGTGAGCGTCCCTTGAGAGGCGAGAACAAACTTGTTGGGCTGGTTGCAGCAACGGACATCAATAGATACTTGTCTACTTCTCCATCAGCAATGCAACAGCGTGTTCCTTTTTTCATATCTACCAATAAAACCTATCTACAGGAGGCAATCTGATTAATACATTATCAGATGCTTCCATTTTTTTCCCAATGAGATGCGTCCCTTTAAACTGTCGCTGGGCAAAAGTTTTAAATTGCAAATTATTCAAATTATTCTTTCATCATAGACAAAAACAGCAATAGAACATGTTTTACAGCTACGGTCTACCTGGCTCGGAGTCAGCTTTTAACACAGGGAGCACTCCATTTGTTAAAGGCCAGAACATTTCAGACCTCTTTGTACATGGAGCTATCAGACAGCCTGAGTAAAGCCTCTCATAATTAGGCTAATTACACAGATGGATAATATGAAGGTTAATCAAATGATAAACACTGCAAATACCGATTTGTTTTCCCCATTAGCTATTGTGAAGACCCCAACCAGTTGATAACCATAACAAATGAGATTTGGAGCTGTGACTACTACAAAGAGTAAGAACCCCACCCCCCGCCAACACCCAGCACCACTTCCCTGAGCAAAGCAGAAGAAAAAACACCCCAGAGTAACGAGTGAGAAATGAAAAGGTGGCTCCACTGCTTTAGTTTACCTGTTAGACATCACGTGAAAGATTCTCATGTTGGAAATATTGCTACTGTACATCTGAGCCTACTTAGGGTCGTTACAGAAGCCTCATTACACACTGTGTGCCATTTTCAGGCTTCTCTCTCTGCTTAAGACAGGATTCTTTAAATCTCTAATGTGATTCGGTGTTTCTCTCTATTTTAATGTGTTTGTTTAGGGGTGAGCATCTGTATGCATGCATGCATGTGTTGATCTCTGAAGGGGTCACAGCCACAAAGAGACTCCAAATGGCCACAAATAGACACATAAGAACTTCAAAAGGGAAACAAAACAACGGCAAACAGACACAGCAACAACAAAGTTCGATCCGTTTTGTATCCTCCTCTCAAGCATTTGTACTGAAATTACTACACTCATTCCTACAGTTATTTCTAATAGTAATTCTCTCTATGGGGAGCGTACTCTCACAAAACCTTGGGGTTTTTCTTTTTCAGCCTCTCCTGCACTTTTTTTTGGTTGTCATCGCGTCTTTGAGGTTTTTATCTGTGCTAACAAGCTGAACATGTTGTAACATTCATACACCAACAGAGGCACAGAGAAACTTTTAAGGGTCAAAATACCTGGTGAGAAAATCTGCTGTCTGAATATACTTTCTACGCTTCTTTTGTGCTCAAAAGTGTCATCGTTCATTTGCAGAGGTTTAGAATTACAGCGAAAACAAGAATAATATTTCTGCATCACTTGGGCATAAAAATACCACTTATTGCACTCGATAATAGCTATGTTTGTTCAAGTAACGCCTCAAACTTCCTAACAAGATTTGCATGACTTTTTTTTGAACAGCTGTTGAGTAGTTTACTCGAGTTGTTGGCCTTTGCTCCCTAATGACAGCAGCACAACTTTTCTGTAAATATGTGAATCTGACTTTAATGCTGACTGACAGCTTGTATATTGGCTTGGGATATATCAAATAGAATTGGATGGCTTGCATGACTGGAGTATGTGCTCCTTGATACTGCAAGTGGTAAGATCCGACGTCTCAGGAGTTTATCTTATCTGAGTCTCAGGAGGTTACTGACTGACAGCTGTAAATATATCACAACACAAGCTTAACCATCTCCCACATACCTCTGTGGAAGATAGCACACTTAAAAAGTATATTTGCATCAACAATAAACAAAGAAAATATCTGTATATTTCACATTTTCAGCAAATCAATAGCGAATAACAAAAGATGATCTGCCTTCACTTGATTGTGATGGGTAATGTAAGAAGCACAAAGGGATGAATGCTATGAATGTCAGACTTTTCATAATACCATGGCTACATTATTGAAGAGTGAAGATAAAGCACTTAACTAAATAACAGTTCAGAGAAAAAGGAGCAGCAGGTCCAACTGTAAGGAATTTAATCCTGTATGTCACACAGAGGAGTAAACTACAACATTTACATTTTAAATTAGCAATTTTAAAAATTGCTTAAACTGTGACATTTTTTTTTCTTTCAAACTACTGTCTCACTCTATGTCCAAATTATAAGAATCAACTGAAGGGACTTACAGAAGCTTGTAGAAAGCGGACACATACTGCAGTCTTATGTTATGTTATCAGTTTTAATAATATAAACTAATACATTCATACCGGAAAGGATAAAGACAGAAATGGCCATGCAGTTACTTGTAGAGGCATGATAAAGAAGTTTATCACTTTAACAGGAAAAGGAAGAGAACAAGAGTAGACAGCCGTGCTAGCAGCTCTGTGAAACTGCACTTCAGCGATGTACAATGGTAGCATGTTGATGTTTGGCAGATTTAATGTTTGCTTTAATTTTGACCCAGTTATGGCAAAAAAATGAAAAATGAAGGGGTCACCAAAGTTACTGCACTTTATCTTTATATTTATGTCTGAACCTAAACTCACAGCAATTTAGCCAATAACTGTTCAAATATTTCAATAAAGAACTACAAAGTTAACGTAACTGTGGCGCTAGAAGAAAAATCAGAGCACAACCAAAGTCAGCAGGATTCATCCTCTCGGGATAACAAACGTTTGCAGTCATTGTCAGTATTCTGACTATGGACTAAAGTGGTGAACCAACAAAAGAACGCTAACATCCCTACAGCAATGCACAGCAACTGGAGCACAGAGCTTTATTTTTCTTTCACTGTAAATTAACCCACTCAGTGTGAATTTAAAGGATTGTTATCAAAATATTTCTTTATATATCATGTATTTAAAGGACATGAAAACCTAGTGTCTCGATCAGCTTCTCACTGTGAGTGATGTGGTTCTACATGAGCACATAGTTTTCTGCCAAAATTAAATACTCAGGGGCTTAAAGTCAAAAAAAAAAGTAGTCACTATACACTGTAACAACCTATAATATACTGCATACTATATATTATTATCTAATTTTTCCTTGTGGACATCAGCCTTCAAACACAAGAACGGGCCCAGTATTGGACGTATGTGTATTAAACTGCACAAATCCTGATTTAATTATAGATTTAAACAGTGCAATTCTTCTTTTGATGGTTTAAGTTCTAGCCCACGGAAGTCTATGGTCAACAGACTATTTACATAATTTACAAACACAACACTGGCCTACATCTTTGTTTTGGTCAACCTGCTTATTAGCATCTTGTACTTCCTGTTTTGGCAGAATGCACTTCTGTGTACAGCTAAATGAATAATGTGAGTGATGAGTGATTTAATATCCAAACCGCCTGTCTGACAAGCTTACGGGAGGATTCATTGGTCCTTGCCTCCAAAAACGCCTAATGGCTGCATATGATGGCTCACAATTAAATCAAACTGTTAATCCACACACTGCAGAGGTGACAGTGAAGGACCATTATCCAACACTGGCCTATAGCTACACATGTCACTCTCGGATAGGTAGCTAATAAGTGCCTTTGGTTTTGGAACTGGATTTGGGCAAAGTCAACAAAGTAAAGCTTATCTGGAAGGGAACAACAGTGAGTGAGAGGAGCCGTGGACTTGCCTTGAACACTTAAAACATCACATCAAACCACCATTAATTGGCCTCATCTGACAGGCATTATCCTGGGGCTTCTTATCACAGCAGAGGAAATGCTTATCATACAACAGAAGGACTTTTTTCCTGTAACTACCTGCGAGGGCTGGAGGGGGGGAAATGAGTATGGTACCATCTTCAGCCTTGATGTGTTAATCACTGCCTTTCATTTTGGAAATGAGCACTTGATGTTAAGAAGCGACTCTCAGCAGGGTCTGCTGGTAGACTGATACTGGAGGAGTACCGTAGATACCTTCTCTGGTTAAATATTTGTTCAGTGTGGTGAAAGCAGTCTTTCTAAACATGTATGATGAGGCAAATGCTGAAAAGTGAGAAGACTTGGACTGTAGCACACATAACTGGGCGTTTCAAAGACAGTCTACAATACAGTGTGAGGCTAGGTGATAATTAAGTTGACTGGGGTTTGTCTAGAAAAAACACAGAGACTCTCTAAAAACTTTCTGAAATGTAATTTATGAAGGAACGGACAGACTGGAATCCCCATCTCTTGAGAAAAGTATGAACTGCAGGAGGACACACTCCACCGTTGGACAGAGTTAATTATGATCCTGAGCTCACAAACAAGTCAAGTGTCTGGCCATATGACTCTAACTGCTTGTGAAGCGATGAAATATGATAAAAGGGAGGCAACCGTGTAATTTGGGGGATCAAACTCTCAGCTGTGTGTGTCTTTGTAATTGTACATGTGTGGTGTAGGAGCTGTAAATCAGTTTTGAATACATGTTTATTTAAAACTTATGGTGATGGGGATGGATATGGTTACCTCACTGGACATATAATTAGCTCTAAAATGCATTTTGTTCTGTAATTGTAACACAACTGTGATATGACGGCCATGTACAGCAGATCTATGAAATCAATTAAATGAGTGAATGAATGAAAAAATATGAAAAAGATGAAGAACATCAATATTTCCAACTTATTATTTGCAACAAATGGCAGTTAAGGGAGCTTATGTTATCTTATTTCTCTATTATCTCTTATATCCGTGTATGTATATAAATATATATATATATTTATATTTGTGTGTACTTTATCATCCTCAACCTCCACTATCAGGTATGCCGTATGTAAGACAGTATGTAAAAAAAGAATGAAAAAGAATTTGTAAATACTTTGTATTTTTATTTATTTTTATTTTTTGTACCTTATTGTGTTTTTCTTTCTGTGATCTTCCGAGCTGGTGCAACGAAATCTCGTTCCTTCTACGTACCTGAACATAAAGTGAATGACAATAAAGTTCTCTGAACTATTTGTTTTGGTCAGTTCTGCCTTTGTGTTCTTGACATGAGTTGGCAGATGTGTTGACAGCTCATGAATTAGCTGAATACCAATAAAAATGTAAGGGTGCTTTCACCCCAGAACTGTTTGGCTGAGTTCAGACAAAGTCTGCTGTGATTGTACGTTTGGTCCCGTTCATTTGTGCTGGTGTGAAGTCAAACTCAGGAGCAGACTATCTGTGGTGCTTTTTTAAAATCTGTTTTTAGGGAACGTAAATATGTGACTCTGAGTATCTATCTGAGCTGAGTTAGATCATTTCCCTGATCAGAAGCAGAGTGAAATAGTAGTTTTTTGCCTGACCAGTCAAGTGATTCAGCTTTTTCAAATGACTTCCGTCACTTCACAGTAGTTTTGGTTAAGCAACGTGTACAGAAAAGAAAGCTTTAAAGTTTCATCTTTGATGTCAGTGTAAAGATCCCTAACACTGGCACATCTCAAAAAGTTGGACGAAATTTCCATCAACATTGCGAGGAATTTGCAAAAAGAAAACAATTTGTGCAGCTTCCAATACAAGTTTTTTCTAGTTTTTTTTGTCAGTCATATTGTATCATTAGCAGCTGCTCTAAATTTGTAGCATTAACACACTGTGCATTTTAAAACAACAGAAACATCTCTGAACTATAAAACCACGTCAGTACAGACAGCTGTTCACCAGAAACTTGCATTCAAAAGGAGACATGTTCTAAGAATAGTTCAGTCTAATACTGAGCTGCACCTGCAACACTTAGTGGTTTAACTTGACAAAGTTAAAATGTTCATTATCAAATCTGAGGTAGCTGATAAATGGTGAGAGAACAATGAGAAACAGGCTCAATTCAGTTGAAATTCTTGATTTTTCATGAGAGCCATAAAAAAGCAGACACTAGTTTTCTAAAGGCCCTGAAAGCCTGTTTTCTCTGTCAGTGTCTTACTGTGATGGATGTCCAACGCGAACACAAACCTTTCTGCTGCGGTTTGAACAGATTTAAGTTTTTCACATGAGTGATTTTCTGTGTTTCTTTGTTTTGTATGTTTTCCTCTTCTCTCTCTTTCTCTCTTTTCATTGGTTTGAAGAGGGCAAGCTCGAGGTGATGTCATGATTTCTGTGCACCAATCAGGATTTAGCAACATTTGAATCAAACTCTGATGACAGCTGGTAGGATGTTTGCTTATGGCATCACTGTCAATCAAATCTGATCAAATCACATCCACACAGGCCTGATAATGCAGATTACATTTTAATTTACTGTTAAAAGTATAATAAACAATACTTTTGTTTTTTTTTTTAAGTTCAGTTTTAGTTTTACTTTAATTGTTGTGAATTTAGTAATGATTATCTAACAGAAAAATTCCAAAGTGGTGTTGATCGTATCGTGTCCTATTAGCGGCACTAACTTTAAGCACAAACTAGGACCAACTAAAACCAAACTGTGGACAGACAAATGGAAAGCTAGACATAAAAAAAAGAAATGAAAGTCACAGAAAATTTAATCCCTATACTGTACGAACGGTGGATTATCGGATTTCTGGATTCCTCACAATCTCTGCCGTATGCCGCTGTACTTACACCTTTCCAGCCTCACACACTGAAGATGCTTAAATCCTTCAGTAAATGAAACCTCAACAAAGGCCTTCCAAAACAACCCCTTCATTTACAGGCCCTCTGGAAGCTGTTATCAGCAGAAAGATCAAGTCAAACATGTCCCAAAACACAATGGGCACTCGTGTTGTCTTTTGTAGGTTTATTATTCTGTGACAGTAAACAGAGATATTTTCCACTTAAGTGAGTCTGAGATTTCCAAACCTTTTCATAACACAGGTATTGAGCTGTTATTTTAATGTTGAACACAGCTTATCCTCTGCTGCTACAATACACACTGCACATCTATCCCCTTATTCAAACTTGTATTGGGTTTTAGCTTGGGGACATAATCCCTTCCCCGGCTCGCTCACTGGCAAAGCCACATAGAATCAACTCATCAATACCACTTTGTTTACTGAATACAGATGACTTTGCCCAAGAATCCCCTTAGCAGAGCACAGGATATAAAGGCATGAATGAGTGTAAGCTCATGGCGATCTCATCTGAGCTTTTTTAAATACTTGAGCTACCGTTTAAGGAATTGCAGCAGACAGCGAATTTGCTTTGCAATTATATCGAAATGATTTGGGCTCGGCCTGATGAAAGAGGCTAACAAACACTCAGGGTGCTTTACCCCTTTGTCTTGACTTGCAGGTATTGCTTCCATTGTGCACTCTTCTCAGGAACAGAACAGGTCCAGTGGGTTGGCAGCCACAGTGCGCCTCTCTATATTCTGCAGTGCTGGACTGCAGGACCACAGATACAGTGAGGAGCTTTAGGCCTATAGCTTCATCATGTCACACTGAGCCAGGGTTTCCTCATACTTCAACACACACAATACCAGGGGATAAGCTTACTATAGGGTTCTTAGTTATTGTGGGAGAATGTTATAACAAAACCTATCAGCAACAAAGAGCCTGAGATAACAAATCTACATGTAAGGGTGCAGGAAACAGTGACATTCTCTATACTGACCTTATACAGCTCAGTCATTTCTTCACTGGGCACATACATCTACATTCATGAGAAGGTCGCCTGACTGACACCGTCACATCATATCATATCATCGTGTTCAGCTCACTTCCTTCAGCAGCTACTCAACGTGTCTATGTTAACTTTATCAATCCAGAGATGCATGTTGGACTTCAGTGATGTTTCCAAATGATCAGGAAAACTAGAGATATTTTCAATCGACCCCCAGTATCACTGTCAGCCAAAACCGATCAGGAGCGGACCCTCTACTGTTTGTTTTTTTTTTCACCTCAGTCAGTGCTGAGTTGCTGCTGTTTTCCTCAATGACAGCTTTGCAGTACAGTGTGAGCTTTTCATTGTAATGTACTCTGTGTCAGATACATATTTAATCACCATTTAAGTGAAATAAATATCAGGCTGGACTCGGTACAAGGTGGTTACAAGCAGCAGACACCACCGTCACCCTCCACTGTACACAGGCAGGAAGAAGACTAAATAACAGAGTCAGAGCCCCATGTTGTTGTTGAAGCTTGAGGTCAATAAGACTTGTTGTCATTTGTGCAGCAAACAATGTAACTTGATTATTTAGCTCCACACCAGAGTACATCACAGGGAGAGTTTCTGTGATGAGGACTTTAGCTCAGGGATTTCTTACAGACCACTCAGACAAACACATTACAGCAGAGTTGTGTGTTTTGAGTGTTCAAGCATTCTTGAAAATCCTTGGTAGAACAGAGAAATGTAGGCGATTGTGTAAATCTAAAAATTGGACTTCCATGATTCATCCATGGATCACTTCTTAAAATAAATCAGATCTTTGTCCTGAAGAAAAACAAATTGTTAAAATCCTGCTTGGCCAGCAGCATCTGTGCAGCATCCGCTGGTCTGGGTTAAATGCTTTGGGCCTTAGTCCTTGTGCCCAATTGTTTGGACTCTTACTTAATCCTTCACTTCTCCACTGCTCACTCTGCAGCACTATGACCCTCGCTGACACCCAAAGAAGATTAATTGAAAAGCCAAGTTAAACTAGTTGTTTTTGGAAGGCTTTATCCTTAATTGACTGATGGTTGTTGCTGTTTATCTGTTCCTGCTGCTTAAAACCAAATCCAAACCCGCTCACTGGTCCATCTAAACATCCAGCTAGGGTATCTATGTCAGCCCTCTTAATCACTCTGGGGTTGTCTTAATCTAATCTGGTCATCATAAGCATGTCTTATTTACTTGTTTTCTGCTCTTCACTTTCCTTGTTGAAGGTGATCGCAGCTCAGCGTACATCATCCACTGCTCCAGTTTCTCATGGAAAGCTTCAGCCTCGGTGTGTGAACATGCAGACTGATAGCAGCCAAACTTATCTGCAGAGCTGTGAACAAAGGGTCTAATTGCTCTATCATATGCCAGGTCAATACACCATTATTTTCCATTGCATTGTTGAGGTGCATGGCCCCTCCCAACACAGCAGCATTGATTCAGTGAAACAGATTCGTGCTCACTGTGTCTGCATTCTAAGTACACACTCCGCTAGTAACAGTGTCCCTGTATCAGACATGACGTTAACCAACTGAATCACCACTGGCGAAAATGCACCGTCACCACCTGAGGTATAGAAATGAGACTGTGCAGCTGTCATGTCAAAGCCAACATTAATCAACCCGTAGCTTCACACATCATAAGGATTAAAGTGAACTGGTTTTATTTGGCTTCATCTATCTTCTTCCAAGACTGCATGGAGCCCAAATTCAGGTCACTGATTTTTATTGTGTTGGCCTAAAGAAAAGTCAAATCTAAATGTACTGTTTCTAGAAACACTGAAATCAGCTTTTAATACACGAATCTAACATGCAAGTATGTTATGTGTACATAATAAAAACACTCATAAATATGACCTCAGTATGGTAGCTATATCCCTACCACAGCCACTCTGAACAATAAAGCATCAAAGTTTTGACAGCTGAGTTTCAGGCCTACAGCGGGAAAGTATTTGACACCGAGTTTCACTTTAAGAAAGTCAGAAAACATTCAGGCTTAAAGAAATAGTTTCTTTTCCTCACCTTAAAGCATAAGGTGAGTCTGCCACATACAGCAATTCACTCTTTGATGGCATAAAACAAACATTTGTGACAGAGTATCCCCCCATTGTACGTCAGTCTGTCATAGCATCTTTAAGATAGATATCACAAACAAATTATTTGTTTCAGATGCCCTGACCATTAGTGCATGTCCACCTCATCATCAAAACTCACCGATTCTTACTGAAGTCGGACTGGGCAGAAACTCCGCAGTGATGTGTACTTTGGGAAAGAATGAAAGGAGGATAAAGTAATGAGGAAAGTCAAGCAGGCAGGACAGAAAAAGGAGAAAGAAAGATTACCCCTGTGACACAACAGCACTGTCAGCCTCATTCATCCAAATCTGATATTAATGAGGTGCACACTCCCATGGTAAAAGATGCCACAACAGAGCAACTGTGGGTCTTTGTTAACCAGTGATTATGAATGTAAAACACTTCAGGCACCATGTAAGCAAATAGTACAATATTCATTAGCATTATTCTTAATTATCTTAATTATACTTCATTATCCTTAATGTTTCTGTATATCATTTGTTCTGGACCATCCATTCAGGCCACACTCGAGCTGTCACTGCGATCACACTGCGTCAGGTTCAATTCAAAGTAAAACCAAAGTTAAAACCAAAATGTACTTTACAGTATAAAACGAGCAGCCGATGGCTGCTACACAGATACGTGTGTAGTTGTATCCGAGGCTGATTCACAACCATATTTGTTCTTCAATTTTGATTTTGACTCTTTTTAAATGTAAATGTTGGGCAGCAGGAACACTGGCTGAATATTGGCTCAACAGCAGGGTAAATCCAGGATTGATAGACTTTTTTTGGCCAATGTAAATCACCAAATCTGCATTCAAAGCATCAAATGCGATGTACTGAGAGGCTTCACAAGACACACACACTGGCAAATGTACTGTTTCACAGCTTTGAAAGCCAGTATACAAGTTTCGCTGTCACAACACAGAGTAGGACTCATGGACTGAACAGCAACATCAGGTTTTTGAGGATTTCAGCAAATGTCCTGACATATAGTAAAATGCCCTTGAATTTTTACGTGAGACGGTGAGACACTAAACATTATGTTCTAAAAGCTGAAGATTACCTATCATGACTATATGTTATTGACTGGATAAGAGCAAAAAGAGGACATTTCAGATGATATTTTGCAGTGTAAGCTGACACCAAACAAACAGATTTTTGGATAAGACTCCACATGGCTTTTTCTTCCAGTCCCGAAAGCTGTTTTAACCAAATGCATGCATACTATGCTGCAGAGATTATCAGGTTTTAAAAGCTCTGAGGAAAATGTGAGGAACAGTGTGTATCAGACTAAGGACTTAGATTTGTTCTAAGGTGTTTACCTTACATATAGCAGGCTGGTATTAGGTAAGAATGAAATGCAGAGCTACTGAATGAAAGAAAAGACTACACAAAGAAAATAAAAAAGCGGCTGTTATATAATTTCCCCGGTGTGTCCCCTGAGAGTCCAGCAAAATGTGAAGGATTTCTCCATTCAGATTAAGTCCCTACTGTTTGGCTATAGCTCCAGTCAAGTCCTACAAAGAGTTAAGCATTTTACATTCTACAGTCAAGCTAAACTGTTCTTGAAATTCAGCTGGCAGCCAGCCTCGCGAGTCATCCGTCCATTTGATGTGTGCTTCAAGAATCTGGCCCATACAGACAAACTGTGAGCCAGAACATCCAAACAAACAGAGAAACCATGAACCGTCCTTGGCAAGTTAATTTCACAGCTTCACTGCAGGCCAGTCACGTAAGGTGGTCCCCCATCAGTCCACTTCTGTGTTACTGTGATGCTGGAACTGAACTTCTGTGTGGAGGGAGTCATCCAATTATTGTTTAACCTCAACACAGTTTTGATTACTGATGCAACAAGAATGTGTCTGTGAACACGTGCTGTGTATTTTGCTCATGAATCAGAGGGTGCACACACTGTATGAGTTACTGTATGTATGTATGTATTCACTGTGTAACTGCTCATATTTTTCTTATGTTATGCTCAAGTGCAGAACCTCAGTAAATATCCAGCTTTATTATATCCTCTTAAATATAACACTTTCAACAACCCCTGAAATGCTTAGCACTGTGTGGTGTTGTTGATAATTCCATTTTCTGAAGGATGACCGAGGTCAAACTGAATCAATATAAATATTGCTCTTTGTGTGAAATGACTGTATCATAAACACTGTGTTGTGAGAATAAAGCAGGAATTCTACATTGACTTTAGATTGAGATGTTAGAGTTGCATTTTAATAAACCCACACCAGATAAATTAATTCTTTTACTCCTGAACATCTGCACTCTATCATCTGAAAAAGGTATGACTGAACTGCAAATGTAAAATAAGCAAAGAAGAAAACTAAACATGGCTAAAAACAAACAAACAAACAAAACACAAAAGCAATTAGTAAAAACCTTGAAAAGATCACTCAGCTCTCTCAGCATGTAGAATATAGAGTGATCTTAGCATCACTGACGACCCTGACACATATTTTAACTGTTTATTTGCTACAGGAAATAAACAGCAACATGCATTTAAACACACTGTTTACAGTGCACCTATGAGATGCTGTTAAGGTTCATAAAACTAAATGTAACATGGTATTTGACTTGAGAAGAGGGTTTGGTTTAATGTGAGCTCATCAAGGGAAAATTACTGTCGAGTATGTTGAAATGGCAAGAACATATTGAATCTTGAAATGGGCAACTGTTGTGTGCAACGTGTGCAACTGTTGAGTGTTGAAAAATTATATTAAAATGACACAGGGATTGATATTGGACATACTGTATTATACTACGAACATGCTCCTTTAAATACGCTAAAGAAATTAGAATTTTTAGGAAATTATAAAATCATATGGATGAAAAATACGGTGATTGAGAAGGTCCAGCTCTTTCACCAGTGCTTAAAAGTGCCACTAACAAAAAATGTATCAGCACTTCAGCTGAATAACTGAACAACCCTGCTGGGATTATTCAAATTAGCTTTTCATTAGCACGATGATTATATTCAAAGGTGACATTATATCCACTGCTAAGTCATAGTAATAGTGTCAAACTACTGCTAAGTCATGTCTGACATTTAAAGCTTAAGGTATCAGATATCATCTAAGTTTATCCTGCTGACAGCTCTCAGCTTCCACCGCGGGGCAGCAAGTAAAGAGTGCGGCTTTGAACTTTGGACCGGCCTGAGATCGGAGGGTCTAGGGTCAAGAACAACGGATATGGGTGGTGGTGAAAGAGACGCGCCCCCCCTTCCTGTGGTGCTCCTGAGCAAGGTACCAATCCACCCCAGCTCCCCGGGCCCCTTAGTTGGCAGCCCTCTGCCCCAGCGTCTGTAGTGCATGCTTGTGTGTGCGTTTCGTTCATTTGGTGTGGGTAAAATGAAGAGAATAGTTAATTTCCCCAGTTTGAGGGATAATTAAAGTAATAAGCTTTAGCTGCTGAGCTAATGTCACATTAGCTAACATTACAGTTTCACAGACTGACAGAAGAAGCTGCTCTTAGATGGCTACTACTTGACTGATGCTCAATGGTTTCTGTACAGACGGACTCCCTACTTTTTTTTATTTGAACATTAATACATGAAACATAATAAAAATAAAACATGACTGCTTTATTTCCATCATACTTTCTACAGTGTTTTTCACTTTTCACATTTCAGGCTTCACTGACGATCTCTTATTTACGTCATTTCGTCGCACCGTCTTCCTCTGCAACGGTTTAAATGGCACCCGACTGGAAGATGTTCCACCAGCTTTTTATCTCCATGACCCAACTCCTAATTTTCGCATAATGGCAGCGAATGGCACAGCACGTTAATCTGCATTTCCTTGGGTAGATTTTCTTGAAATTTAATTAAAATTTGAGCTACGTTTGGGTGGAAACCTGACTACTGATTCAGCCCTTTATTCCAGGAGGACAACAGGGAACAAGGACATTTTAAGTTCTCCACTGTTGCAGAGGAGCTCAGTGCCTCAAACCCTCTAACAGTTACCAACTGTATGGTTGATAATAGTACAGTATCCCTCCTGAGATACAGTATCTTCTGCACATGTCCAAAAATTACAGCACAGTGGTGCCACACAACCTCTGAAGAAGAAAAAGCTGTGGTCTAATAAAAACTGAATATTGGACGTCTATGATATAATATCATAAAACATGCTCACACTGGTGTGTGTGTGTGTGTGTGTGTGTGTGATTAGTAGTGACGTTGGTGGAGAGGCTTGTGACTAATAATACGTAACAAGGACACAGTTTTGCCACTTTTTTCTCAGATACAACGAAGCAGAAGCAACACCAGCTAGCAGCTTTTTGTTCTGCCGTGTGTCTCTGAGGCCACAAATAAGTTTATTATTACTAGAAGAATAAAAGCGTGTTAATGAAAGCCACGGCAGGAAGGAAGCTTCTTGCACCACCTGTTCAACATTTTCATATTCAGTAAAGAAGAGCTCAGGTTCCCATATGGGCACCTTACCATCTGTTTCAAAAACCAAATTTTTATTCAACAACAGTGCATGCTTTGCTAAGCACAGACACCTCAGAGCTTTCTAATTTTAGCGTCTGTATTTACGGTTAAAGCCACATACCGTCTTACAGTACGTCCGTGCATTCACGTTTTTTCAGTGTTTAATACAAGCACAGCTACATCACAGTATCAAATGACTGAGCGCAGTTAATGTATTTGCATACATTTAAGTGACAGGACCAAACAACAAAAATCAAGTCAACGCTGCTCCATTAGAATTAGAAACACACAAGCATGACTAAAACACTGATGAAATTATATCTTCCATCAATTATAGCAAGGACCATTAGTGTTATCAGGACATGCAAACACAGTTTTGATGTGGCTGTTAAGGGAGCTCTCAGCAGCTTATCAGAAATAATGCCAACAAAGAGTCGACCAATTAGCAGATAAAGACAAAGAATCATCGTAGACTAAACTAATGTACCAAAAGCATACTTAATGGGCAGCAATAAGGTCTGCAAAAATATGTCATTATTAACAGGTATTTTTATTCTTTTTATTTTAAAACCTACAGACTTGAGTAGAGTAGACTCTCCCACACTTCAGCTGCAGCTGACAATATAATAATAATAACCTAAAAACAGCCCTGAAGGTTAACTGTTCTCTTACTGACTGTCCATTTACAGCAATTACACCACCAGAGGTGATTGTTGCTATAATTAATCAATATAAAGTATAAAATGATTTTCAAGATGTTCAAACCCTTTCAGTGCAAAGTCATGCATGCAAAGTTCATTCTTCATTTTTCCACATTTTTGAGCACAAATCATAATTTTCTGAGTATGTGAGGCTCCATACATTTCCATAATTATTTTATTTCTATTGCTGGGTATAATATAAAATCTTTGTGGAGCACATGACCTGTACTTTCAACTTTGGCCACTACACCAAAGTTACTACACATGCATCTAGCCTTGCAGTGGTGCTATGACAATCAATTAGTTAAAACCTACACTAAATTATAAATCACTTCCTATGCTGGAGGCAAACTCAGCAAGACTGTGGGAACACTTTGATGGAGCAGCAAATATCTGGCTTGTGTCTATCTGAGGACTGTAAGAAAGCAAACTAGATAAAGCTTTATTTGATTAAAGGGGTTCTGTTTTTTTCCCACATTTTCTAATAAAAACACATGACTTGTTTTTCTCACAACCAAGGCTAATTGAGTAAATCAAGAATGTATCATGGGAACATTAAGGCAACCTCCTGCCCTTTAGCCATCTTTCTATGATGCAAATGCCACAATCTTCTAATAGAAATCTGGATAATTTGGACAAAAACTACAACAAGAAATCACCAGGAATTCATAAAATAACCAAACAACTTATATAAATATATAAATAAAAAATTAAATAAACTGAATATTAAGCCTTCCTGCATAAGATTTCACAAGAGGTGGATAGTTTTTCTTTTAAATTATCATAATTACAGAAATACTCAATATTATATCCTGTACTTGTAGTAAAACAAAAATAAAATTCATCCAGGCTCACAGCATGTGTGCATATTACACTTATGCCTCATTTACAGTTCAATATTATTACTAGTGAACAAGAATATCTCTGCATTTTAAGCCTTGATTAAATGATTTTACAAAAGAATCTTTAAAATCGGAACAATAATTTAGACTCATCAGCATCTGAAAACTTCATCTGAAACATTCAGTCAGAATATAGTAATTAGGCTCTGACTAAGTGTCTGTATAGCGCTGCAACATAGCACCTTTACGGGCATCACTGACATTAATTACCCCTACTGATGTGTTTACACTCACACATAGCTGAGTCAGAGCAATACATACAAGCTGCACATTTCTAAATCTCTGCACTGTTAAAATCAAGGAAATAAAAAATATGAACACCACTGCAATATGTATTGAAAACAATACCTATAAAAAATTTTATCATGTTGAGAAAATGAAGTGTGGGAGAGGAGCAAATTCACCAAATCTGGGAGATTTAAAGTGAGATGGTCCAAAAAAGTGTGACCATATATGAAAAGTGAAATTTAAAAAGGTTCACGGAGGCCACTCTGGTCTTTGAATATACAGTATTGTACTGTTGTGGAACGGAGGAAAAATTAGGTTGAGTACTTACCCAAATTTTAACACTAAGTGATGGTGGGGACTGCAGGATCAGACACCTGAAAAGAAAAACCATATAAATATACAGCTCATCCATATAAGGAGCTTTAAGTTTCACACAGAGGTGATCACTGAAGGCAGAATGGATCTGGATCAGTTTGTTTAAACTGTCCGATCTTGGGCTGAAGCTGCTGTTTGGGTGTTTAATTCATTTCAGTGGCTTTCATTCAATTGTTTACTTTAAGAAAGTTAGCATTACAGTGCAGCACTAACTCCTAAAGTGAAACACTAACTTTTGCCTGCCAGGGATAAATTCAAGAATTATAATTGTGACTGAAATTTCTATTTCTGGTGTTGTGAATGTCCTACATTCTGTTTAGATACAGGTAAGGGTGGGGGTGGAATGATTTTTGTCTCCAGGGCCCAAAGATGTGTATTCCTCTTGCTGAGGAATGCTTTTGTTCTGATAAATTGACATTGTCAGTTTCCCACATTGCCACAGTGTGGCATATACTATAGGGAGCAGTAGTGGGAACACAGATGCTACATACGATTGGCGTCAGTCAATGTGACAGTTCTTGTTTTTTCTTCTCTTTTGAGGGAGGGGGGTCTATTTTTCTAAATCTGAACTTCCAAGTCGAGGAAGCAGGAAGGAATAAGAATTAATACACCTACACTCCCCTTCTCCCTTTAGAATGGCAAAAATCTCTTTGTACTCACATCATAATTACTGGTGGGCGCCAGTTTGGAATTGTTATCCGTCCCTCCTTCACACTTTTTTTTTCTTTTTGCAAGTATAATACAATGTTTTGAGAACATGCAACTGACAACTAAGTCTTTTCTCAACTTTTCTTCAGTTTCTTTCCGCTGTGCTAATGTTAAGGAGCAAGTATTGTTTGAAGTGATGTTTCTTGTTCTAGCACATGCTCCCTATTTTCAGACGCGCCGTTCTGCACAAGCACGGTGAGCAGTGAGTAGCCGGGCGCTGAGGAAAGGTAACCAGGCGGCACACTGCTGGCGACGCGTTCCTCCACGGAAACGATGATGATGAACGAGCTCTGTTTGGGTGCCTTTTCATGAAGACGCTCTGATTCCATTCAAAATGCAGTCTCAATTACTGAGGAGTTTAGTGTTCACCTCAAAAACAGTTTTACGTTCCACTTCTAATCCACAGGGTTTCTTTTAGTGTTAGTGTTGAGCATTGAGCACCGGTGGATCCATTGAGTTCCCACAAAAACAGAATGCTTTCCTTTATCATTATCATTTAAATGTGGAAATGTGTGCTTAGTTTGTTTTTAGTTAATCACTATTAAAGCTTTACATGAAAAAATATATAAATAAAGAAATAAAATAAAATAATAATATAAAGTTTTAATATTTTGTCTTTGTGAGCTGAATACCATTGGTTGGACAAAACAACAATTTTCACCATTTTCTAGCATTTTACAGCCTAAATGATAAATCCGTTAAATGAAAAAAAATAATTAATGATATAAAATAATTCATAGATATTGAAGTATTAAATCCATATTAAATTCAACAGTGATCTATTATTTATAGAAAGCAAAGACAGTAGACAGTACATCAGTAAAAAGAATTGGTATATAAACTATGCGTAGGTGAACCTGCTGGAGCAGCTGTAAGACAAAATTAAAAAAATAAAAAATAAATATTTTAAACTAAATCTGAACTATCTGCAGAACATATCTTAAAAAGGTCAGTTCACCCGAATCTGCCCTAAAAAGGCTGGATAGCACTGAGGTATCCAGCCTCAGAAATACCTCTGGTTTTATGTGCTCAACTGTTAAGACATCTTGTGCTGTCACCGTAATCCGAAGGAAGTAAATGGAATTTAATTTGTTGTTCACAAAGCAGTGAAAAGTGACAGAGACACGTGCCTTTTTAGAAATGATGTCCTGTTTCAGAATATGTCACAGAGCTCACTGTCAACACTCTTTATTGGCACTTATTTTCTACCAAAGGTACAAATCAGTGAAAACCGTCTCCTCTCCTGTAACGCCACCATCAGTTTTCTCCCCCAGGTATCACCATCAAGGCCAAACTTCTTCTGTTTACATATACCACAACTACTGTGTTATCTACCCATACACAGTTGACTGAGAAAGTAACAGCTAACTGGGGACCTTATTACAGCATGTGTTTGGGAAATATGCCTCACTTCCTGTTTGCTTGTCTTGCCATCAACTTAGATTGTGCACCACTGCTATGTGGGTTGGATATTTTATTTATACTTTTATTTACCCAGGGTAGATTTACAGAGCGCTAATTTTATTTTGCAGCTACTCCATCCCTCACACACACATGCAGCTACACACATTCACTCCTGGAACCTTCCTCACACAAACTACAGTCTTTAGTCACCGTAGACAGATTTTCTACAACTGTAAAATATCCATAATCATAGAAATCCATGTATTAAAACCAGTGGTGGAGGAAGTACTGAAGCTTAGTACTTAAGTAAAAGTACAAATACTTTGTTACATTCCACCACTGATTAAAGTGTTCACAACAATTTCGACTCCAGCAAAGAAATCTGAGTGAAAATGAGTCCCCAAAACAAAATGAAAAAAAAAAACCAACTTGATATACAGCAGCACCAAAATCTGACCAACTTCTGTGATTTTTTTTTCCTTGAAAAGTGGGAGACTTGAAACCTGTTCACCAAATTTGATCGATCTTGCAGTCTCTGAGTTACAGATCCAAACACAAACAAAAGGGGTTCAGCACATTCTGTGCTAAGACATCTGGGGAAGTATCCAGCTGAAAAGGAGTTGTGTAAGTGGCGATCTGGCCAGAAATCGCGGAAAACACGTCAGATGGGCTCATGGCTTAGTGTGCGACTGTCAGCTGCCAAACCAATAAATTAAAAACAGCACTCTAATGTTGCTAATGCTGGTCCCAGGACTGTACCTGTAAGGCAGTGGTAGGCAAATGGCAGCTGCACCAGCAGCAGAAAATATTTTCACTTTCATAGTTTACATATGAGGGCAGCACGGTGGTGCCCTGTCACCTCAAGTCCATGAACAGCTGTTAAACTGAGAACCAGCGGTCCTGTTCAGACCACGAGTTAACATGCACCTCAGCTGAGCAAATGGAATTGATGTACGTGTTTATCTGCATATAGAGCGGTGAAGTGGTCATTTGGCCAGGTGTGAAATGACGCACCCACGAATTCACATAAGATGAAATCGGGTTAAACAGGCTATTCATAAAGATCTGCCATCACCCAGACATGTTCAGGCATATTTTTTGATAGTCAAATAAAATGAGCCAATTTCATTATGATCACTATGAACACTTCAGTCTTGTAGTGCAAAGAAAAAAAAAACACAATGAGCTAAATACTCAAATTATCAAAGCCATTAGACATTCAGATAGAGTAATTTGCTATCAAACACAAGTGATCATCCAAGTACATTAGACTATTAACACAATTCTAAAGACCCACAATCTGTCAAAGACATGTAATTTAGGCCCTGAAAAGGTCTTTATTCATCAGGTTATGATGGAAGAGCTGGAAAGACACTAAAAACAAGTGCACATGCATCACACCCTTCTTATAACCTTCATCTTCATCCTCATGCTGCACTCTGGATCATTATACTGTTTTTACATATTAGAATTAAATAACGTTTTATTTGCCATTTGCACAGATACATTGCAGTACACGTACATTGGAACTCTTGTACTGACCCACACATTCTTGTCATACAGATATGACAAAGCTGAGGAGCACTGGGTCCATTTTCTCTGTGGACACATGCTGTCTAAGTGCTCCTACAATGGACAGCTTGATTGGGCCTTAATGTTTACAGCCTGAAAAGGCAGACCAAACCAATGAAAAATACATACCCTGAAAACACCTTGGCCTTTTCCGTGGGCTTTATGGTGTATTTATAACCACACAGCAAAGTGAAAGGCATGTTAGGATTAAATTAGTTACCGTTTCTGAACCAGGTACAGTACAGTACCAGTGGGCTTACAGGAATCTGCCCGGGGGCAGGCTGAAGTGCAGGGAATACCCTTGACAGGAAACAAGTCGCTCATCTGATTTATGTCTGACCTCCTAACCACCCATGAGAGATTCACCTAGTCCAAGAATACAACTGGATCTCACTAAAGATGAATGCAGCGGAGTGACTTTCAAAGCCCCAGTTTGAATCTTTGATTATACCTCTGTAGACGTAAATACACATTTTCTGAAAAAAAAAAATCTCCTACCACTAGAATTCAAAATATGGATCTGTTGTTACAAATAATACACCTTACACTGGATCCTTATATTAACCTTTCGGTCAGTACGTGCTGGGAATGTGAAGAAGAATAAACTTCAACAAAATAAACTCAAAAAATACTTCAGTGAAATAAATATGCTGTGAGGCAGAGTCACCACAGGGAACATGCTCTGATTTCAGACAGCCTAGAAAGAAGTCAAAAAGAAGTCCAACGTCGCACTGAGCATGGGCGGCCATACTCACCAGCAGGTTAGTCAGATTTATTCAGTAATAACAAAAAGCAATACAGTGACAGTAAGACTGCAGCACAGACTATATGGTGCAAACATCCACCACGGCTTACAACCCTACTTCCTGTTTCAACTTTGATGTACCACACACGCCATATTTGTGCAGACTTGTGGTTTTCCTGTGTAATTACGGTTTATTAGTGACATTCTGGACAAGCTCGTCTTACTTCAAAATAAAAGGAATGCTAGTTTGGCTAAAAATTGGCTTGTTTACATCCTTTATGACTGACTGCTCGTGCTTGTTGCCCAGTTGAACTTTTTTTTAAAGATCTCGTCACATAATAGGTGGCGTGTGTGTGTGTGTGTGTGTGTATATCAAATATATGAAGAGTTTAGAGCTTGAATGGACATGAAACTGAAACAGCTGAATCATCAGTAGAAGAGATGAACAACTGCGTTCATCTAAAGTTCAGATAAGTTTTAAATGTTATTTGAAATGACATTAAAAAGGCACACAGAGACAACATCCCCATATGGGATCCATCACACATTTGTGTTTGCACTCACAGATACAAACGAAAAGGAAAACTTGTTTCCTTGTCAACACTCAGATTTTGTTCAACATGTTTCGGTCACACTGATCCACGAGCACCGTACTAATGCCTTATCTCTCTACTCCTCATATCAGACACAACAGAAGAGTGTCTCCCCCTTTAATCTCAGTCCTGTGTTATCTGGAATTTTCCACAGTAGGTATTTTCCCACCTGTGCAGACGCTGCCTCCGCTGAGTTTCAGCTGACCCCATCGCCTGCCACTTAACGAGTGAAATAGAAGACAAATTATATTAGGCTACTTTTTAGTTGGAGATTATAGGCTGCTAGTATTATTATTATTATTATTATTATTAGGCTATTATCATTGTTAAGTAACAATAATAGCATATAATTTTGTTATATTGTAATTATTGTACACCTTTCTATTTGCACTGACGTGGGACAGTACCCCAATTTCGTTGTACTTTTGTACAATGTATGACTGTGCAATGACAATAAAGATTTATCTTAATAACAAATGAACACATTAAAGTGAAAACAAGCCAAATATTGTCTTGACACTGGCAGAGGCATCGGTTATCAGTGGATATGTCTATCTGCACAACGGTGAGCGTTCACTGCTTCAGGTGAATATACAGACTGGACCTTTAATTGTAACTGTAACCATAATGTTCTATCTCAGTTAGGGCCGTCACTGTGGTCACCAGGATTCTGCTGCATGTATCATAAAAAGCTCAGCAGAGAAATGCGAACACCAGAACTGCTGCACAGTTAGTTACTAATTTATTTTAACTTTCAGTAATATAACATGGAGCTAATTTTAAACTTACTTACTTTAAACTTATAACTTAACATAATTTCAGAATATGAAATCATCTGGAGTCCACAGCTCTGATATGGTTACAGCGGTGCTTTAAGCTAAATGCTAACATTGGTGTTCTATCCTGCTCACAATCATTATATTAGCATTACTCATATGCTGATGTTAAGCAGATATAATGTTTATCATGTTCACCATGTTAGTTTGTTAGCATACTAACATTTGCTAATAAAAAACAGTCCTTTCTTCACCAGTCAACAATATGAACATAAGGTGGGCAGAGCCACGTGAGCTGAACGTTCTCTGCCTACCTCGAGAGATAACGTTTTTCTATGGGTTGTCGTCCCATCCCTAAGCGTTGGAGAACAAATGCCTGGGGTTTACTTCTAAATGCTTTAATCATTGGTATAAAAACTGTAACTTTTACACAAACCTGAGCTCTGGGCTAACAAGCACAATCCCTGAAAGGTTGCAAAACACATCTAGGGCTTTGGTTTGTATGTTTCTTCCTAATTTAATGCTTCTACAACAAATGAAAGTTGGGCCAGTGGAGGGATTTAAGAGATTAGGGAATGCATGTAATGTACTGGGTCTGTCTGATATTAACACAAGTGACCTCAGACCTGACACGTAAGGTCCCGCTCACCCTCAGCTTAAACCCCACAGCCTGCAACCTAAAAAAGCAAGCAGGGAGCTCAAATAACAAGCAAGTCGTGTATAGTGTACAGGCCAGACCCAGACCACAACATTTAACCTCCTATGCATTATATTTGACATGAGAATAGTTCAAGTAAATGCACATGTGGAGAGACAAAGAAGCTTTTCTCTTTATGCTTTGACAAACTCACAGTATGTGGAAGTCCCCTCCACCTCTTCCTATATACTCCTATATACTAAATCTTACTGCATTAACAGCACCATAAATGAATGGTTTCCATTTAGTTAAGCCTTGTTTTTTTGTTTTTGTTTGTTTCTATATCATGCTCAGAATCTAATTAATATTAATAATCAGTTAGACTGACAATACAAGAGAAACACTTCACACTGAGGTGAGTCTTCCATAACAAAAATCACCTGTGGGCACTCCATATATACTACGTATGGTCTATGAAAGGTGTGAATAAATGCAACAATGATACCGGACAATTTTGCAAACCCTAGCTTACGCTGTGTGACAACGTTTTTAAAATTCTCACTTTCTACCAAATCTGCACACGACAGCTATGGTGTGGTTAGGGCAAACAAACTATGGTTAAAAAACAATTGTGGTTACATTTAATAGAAAGACAAACATTAACTGAAAATCTGTGACAACACACAAACTCCAGTCTCAGGGACACTGGGCTGGAGGAGACAAAGATGACATCCAACAATTCAAATCCCAGAGATATTAAAGTATTAAAGTAAAGAGGTGAATCCTTTTGGCTTGAAACCATTAATTTAAACAACATTTATTAAAATTATCTTATCTTGGAGACAGCAGCACACAATGTGTGTAGTATGTTTCTAGTTTCTTTCCTTTGTTGAAGCCCACACATCACACTCTTTGACTAAGGCTGCAACTAAAAAGTTATTTTCAATCTGTTTAATCTGTAGATAAGTTTCTTGATAAATCGTTTGTTCTGTGAAATGTCAGAGAGTACTGAAAAAATGCTCATCGTGATTTCCCAGAACCAAGGTGATGTGTTTGAATATTTTCTGTCAGACCAAAAGTCTAAAACCCTAAGATGTTCAGTTTTCAATTAAATAAAAAAGGGGAAACAGTAAATACCCACGTTTGAGAAACCACATTATGTTCGGCATCACTTCAACTCAGCTGAGGAACCAGCACCACATGTTACATGATAATCAGAGTGTCGTCCAACATCAGACCCTGAAATCTTCCTCAAAAACAAATTATCAAAGAAGGAGACTTCATATGTTTTGGTCTGCGGTTTGGTTGATAAAGCTTTCTTTATTCTAGATGAAGATTCAAGTAAGAGTCAGGAAAACCCCATTTGCAGCAGATATGGCCCAAAGTCGATGTACATCTATTCCTGAAAAAGAATCCCACACTAACATGTTTCAGCCACAGATCAAGATGATGTCTTTGTTTAATTCCTGAACATTACAAACAGATACCACAAAACGGTCTCACGGGTGATAAAATAATCACTCCTCTAATTTGCATACACACCCCGAATATCACACAAACATAAAAATCAGACACCGCCTTGAATTATGGATGCATCGAGGGGCAAGTGTGAGGTTATGTGTGAAGCCTCAGTCCCAGGTGTAACACTGCCACAGCAGAGACAGCGAACAGCCAACAGAATGATTTGGGTCAGTAGGTAATTGCATTCCTGGACCACAGGGGACTTGTTGGCAATTAATCCTGCCAATGAGCCACATGAAATGTACAGTGTGCCAGTAGACTGATAGATGCAACTCTGTTAACATAGCTCTTTCAGAGACTGACTGCTGACAGCGGCGACTCTCAGTTACAATGACAGAATAAGATTATGGCAGAGGAAAAAAGGATTGTGACTGATGTAGCGGAAAATCAGAACTCTTCCCTCTCAATTAAGCACCGTCAAAACATCACAAATAACAGCACAAAGCTGTAAACTCTTACATTCTCAGCTTCTCCAAACCTGACACCCTGAGACATCAGATTTTACTGACCACTTCAACACTTTCTATTTGTCCCGGTCCTGCCTTTCCTTCTCTTCTCTTAATCACGATCAAGGGGAAACCCCTGTCAGGTTAAAAGGTAAAATCTAAATGGATGTAGAACTACTCCAGAAGGCAAATAGCTTCAGCTTTAAAGGCTCATTTACAGGCTCTTTTTAACACTTTCCCAGTAATAGCTGATATTTTACTATAGCTCTGCTGACTTGGAAAGACTAAAGGCTACTTCCAAGAGTTTTTCTTTAGTCGAGAAAGTAAAAATGAGTCTAATATTTACCACTCGGGGTAGAAGAAAAAGAGATGAATTTTAAATTCAATCTAAGAAGCTTGTTTGAAGTTTCAGGTCGATAATATTTCATGACCTTTACACCATGAATACATGTGTGTTGATTGTTTTCACTACTTGATGTTGCTATTGTTTTAAGTTGTAACACTCACCATGTCCACTGACTTCCCTTTTGTCACTGTAATCTGATTTATAAGGTTTGCAGTTTATATGTTTTGGCACATTATTGATGGCCTTGTGTTTTGCCAACAACATGCTTCAGTAATTTGACCGTCTTTAGAGGCTGGCATCTGTCACTGCATGCCAGGCAAGTGTATCAGTCACATTGTGTAAAGTGTCCCATTAGCCTCAAGCTTCTCCATAATCTGAGATTAATCATTTAGTGGCATCTGATCCTAAACGATAGGGGCAAAGAGAAAATGTCACTTCTGGCACACAATCACTCTGCTGTCTGGAACTGTTACCATTATGACAGTGTTAAAGATTACTGTTCTTTACTAGTCATGAAAGTACTGACGAAAGAGAAATTTTCATTAAGCAGAATGTGATAAATGACGGGTGTTGGGCGCGAGGTTTACCTAAGGATGTAACTGCATTCAACGCAAAGTAAAACTGAGGGTTCTTCTCAAAAGCGGGGACTTTCCTGAGAATCCAGGAACCTCCTCAGGAACTCAGAAAGTTTACCATGATTTCATCAAGACAAAAAAATGCAAGATCTATTTTTGGGTTCTGGCCCATGGTTTCTGATTCCCAAAAAGTCCCTGCTCCCAAGATTGTACCATGAGATGTCACAGGAGCTGTCAGAAATGAGTAACTATCAATACTAACTAATATTAGGACGATGCATGGGAATTCTGAGAGAGAGATGAGGGGATAACGGCAGGAAAGAACATGTAAGTGAGCAAGTGAGATAAAACTGAAACTTTACCTGTTAATTCGTTCAATAAAGCTTCATTGGCTCCTTAAAGCAAAAAAATATAAATATCCATATCCATGAAAATACCCTAAAAATTGCAGTAGATCATTACTGCTCCAAAGAGAGATTTCAATTTGTCTGTTCTTCATACCAAAACAAAAAATAAATTAAAAGAACAAGCTCACCAAGTCTACAAAGTTGCAGTTGATGTTTAGGAGCCTCCTAAATCTATCAAAGATGTCGGAGACTTGAGTTTATCTCATTAGTGATCATCAATGAGGCCATGTATGACATGTAGTCACTCTACTCTTTAAACAAAGTCCATCAGTATCTGACTGATTAGAATAGGAAGGAAGCATCTTCAGATCAACTGAATTTGCTTCATTTTGTTTTTATAGATAAAAAAAGAAAGATGAAATGTTTTTCAGTCACTAAGTCCACACTACTTTATCCAGATTAAGGCACAAACTAGAAATGTTCTTGGAATGTCTATACAGCTACTGTGAAACTATGAAATCCTATTTTAACTGATTAGTAACCTAAAATTAAGGGCTGGTTTAGTGTATTAGTAAATTTGACTAACTTGAACGTGAGAGATCTTAACACAAAATACAGCCACAGAGCTTAGGAACTAACTGAACTACAGAGTTTATTGACAGTGATATGAGATCTTTCCAGAGGGAAATCTGGGCTTTACAACAAGAATGAAATCTTTCCTGATATAAAAATGCAAACGATACTTCATTCTTATGAAATAAAAACTGAATTCTTCAGTTATGATATAAAGTGTCTGGTGGAGGCTGCTGACAACTCATCACAAATCTGACAACATCCCAGCCATGAAGGATGGTCATGACATCATGCGAAGGGTGTGGGTCTTTTTTGTATTTGGAAGGGGATCAATAAACGCAGTCTAAACCTCCAAAGTGCTGCAGACTTTAAACTAAGGTGATGATTTATCTTCAAACATAATAATGGTGACGAGCCTGCAGCCAAATCAACACTAAGACAAAGGACCCAGCCAAAGCCATGAAGCACATTGTAAAATAATGTGTCTGAAACTGCTTTTTATTGACTCACCCTGTCCAGCCTTACTGGGAAAGAGGGAAAAAAAATCTATTTACACTGGGAGAAGATCCCAAAACCTGTGTGTGCCAAGCAGATACTGACATGTACTCCAAAGCTCTAATAATTCTTGAACGTTGCCACCATTGAACCTGGACTGCATACAATCTCAGTGTTCAATCAGCACGCTAAAACTCTCACGGGTAGAGGAAAAACATGGCTGTTTAGAAGGCATCATTAGTTTGAGTCATCAAGAGATAAAACACAAAAACAGAAAGTAATCAAACCCTTAAAGTGATTCTCCTTAATAAGAAAGATAATCTCTTCCACTTCAGCTTGATTCTCCTCAGCTCAGCTGGATCCTCTGTGTAATTGCTCTTGTTAATCATGCCTTAATTTGCTGACGAGATTCATTTGGAAGACTTGTGTTGAAAACATACAATCCCTCCTAATCTGGGGGATGCCGGTGTCTTGAAATTAAGGACAGCAAAGCAGAGTGAGACCAGATTAAGTCATTTTAAGAGTTTTGGAGATGTCGACAGAGATTGATGTAACACTGCATCTGTCACTGCTTATTAAACTGGTAATGCCACTGAACTACCTCAAAACACTCTTGCTGGAAGTGTATTTGTCAACAAAGTGCTCGCCACAATGTTCTTGATACTGTCGTTATAAAGAAACTGGAGGTGAACTTCAGTCATTTTAATACATTATGCTGGTCCTGGTCATAGATCATTATTTATTTAAGATAACTGTGAACCTGTTTGAACATACAGTCTCTAACAGAGTGTGTAAAACACAGCTGCAGCATGATTAGCTTTGATGGCTGCTCTAAAATAATTAGGCCCTCAATGCACTGTATTTCTTCCTATACTTTTTTTTTTTCTTACAACATCTCCCCAGTTTCTCCCCAGTTTCTCCCCAGTTTCTCCCCAGTTTCTCCCCAGTAAAGCTGCTTTAGTTTTGTATGTTCTGAGGCACGGCCGTCTGGCCCATTACTTTGACATGAGCGTGTCAGTTTTGCTAAACTGTGGTCACTTCAGCCAAAAGTGGCAGCTGCAGACACAAAAGTATAGTGTAACAGTAAAGCAATTAGAGAAGCGTTGTGAAGAGAACTGAAATTACTCCGTAAGGTCAGTTACACAGGAATATCTTCCTAAACTTGTTTCCATTTGCCACCATAGGTTAGAGGTCATATCAGTATCATGTAAGACCGTCGCAGCAAAAAACCTGAGAGTACAAGGTCCATTTTATTCCCTATGAATTCAACTGTCCAGTTTTAAGAGGAAACACGTGTATTTCTTCCTCTAAAAGTTGCATAGTTTCCCTTTAAGGTCAACGGACACCAAAATGTCACCCCAAAGGCTCCCATAGCTCTCCAGTGAGGCATGTCAGACATGAATGGGTGCATCTTCCACAGTCCACCACTCAACCTGCTCAGAGCAGGTCCACAGTTCAGCACACTTTTGTTTCATAATATTTTTGGTCACTTTGTGTGGTGAAGGGACACCCACACAAATCTCCCTAAAATCATACACATCATTTTATTCATGTTTTACTCGTCTTTCCACTTTTATTCTGCGTTTTTAACCTCCTGACCTGTGATCACATGGACGAACGTTTATTTTCCGATTATGGCGTCAGTGCCAGCGAGGCACAGTAACGATCAATAAGTGCTTATTACCAGATCTGTCATCCGTGACAGTTGTTAGCCTGTACTGACTGCCTTTCCTTTATTCTGGTGCCTCCTTTTCACCCATGTGAAGGCAGCAGGGATTTGTTCTATCTGTGCTCTCTAACTGGAGAGATGTTGCGCACTGTGAATCCAGTTATGCACAGCAGATCCACTGTGGCTGTAAACATCAAAATGTGACTGAGAAACAAACAAGTACTGTTTTAAAAATCCTTCTTTATTTGTGGGTAACACCAGGACAATGTTGCAGTCAGCAACAAAAAGCTCACTGAATTCAACTGGGAAAATTCATAAATTAAAAAAATATAACATTGAAAAACACTTTCATTTTAATTTTATGGCACCATGATATTTAACTGCAAACGGTTATTGTATGGATCATTGCAATGACAAATAAAATCACACACTACCATGCACAGAAAACACTGGATGCTCAACATGTCCAGAAACATAAATTCAGTTTAAAAAGGGACATCATATGCTATTGTCAGGACCAAAGTGATGGACTGACTGACAGCCTGAACAACACTGCCATCCCCAGAGCCTCCTCGCTAGCATGGCCCAAAATGCACAAAAGGCTGATCTAAAGTCTCGCCTTTCTCATACTGTTAATGTTGCTTCATTGACCATTTCACGACTGAGTTCCTGTTTCCTTGCTGTCCAGTCATAATTTAGGTTCAGTTTTTGGGGACAATCGGTCAGAACGATGAAAACTGTACAGAAAACAGGGTCAAGCATGACTCAGAATATGTTTGATTCATTTCACGAACAGATAAATGGCTCAATAAAACTAAATGAAAAAAGAAACAACTCTGTTTTCGCTAACAAAAAAACTAGAACCAAGGCTGTAAGCTGATACAGTCACAGCATAATTTAAAGATAAAAGTAATTGGATAATCACACCACACCATCACTAAAGTCAGCAGCATCAGCCCTTAGAGCTAAGTAAAATCATTTACCTCTTCCCTCTACTTGTGAAGGGAAAACTGCCAGGCACCTGCCACTAAATGTTTGAAGTGTGAAAGTAAGAGCCAGGAGGAAGGACCTGTTAGACCCATTAAGGTGTAGCTATCAGTTAGAGTGGATGTTTGCAAAACCAGAATTCTTCAATGACCTGAGCTGCCCCTAACTCACTCACACGCACTCACAACCACAAGAAAACATACGTGTCTTTTTAACAGTTTCTATCATCAAACATCTCTTCACGTCGGCCAGACACAACAAATATTTTTGCGCTCCTCACATTCTTCTCTAACCTCCTCATTTTACTGTCGGTCGTATAAAAGGTCAGTCACGTGATCCACAATAATTCTCACTGCAGCCGTGAGTTAGTCAAAACTTTTGAAAAACTTTACCAAACTATTTGTTGAGCTGGTGAACAGTCAAAATCAATTCCCTGTCTTCTCCATACTTGCAGAGATGCACAGGAACACTGTGTGTTGGTCGTGTATCTGATGCAAGGAAATAGCAATGACATCTCTCAAACGCTCCATCAAGCAGTGACAAATAGTGACACGAGCTGCACACAAGCAGCCAACACATACACAGCTTTGGACAATGCAAAAAAAGACATGGTCAAATCAATCATTTCAGCCTCTTTTAACTCTATATTATATTATATTATATTATATTATATTATATTATATTATATTATATTATATTATATTATATGCACAACTGTTTTGACAATACCAAATTGCATTCTCTCACAGTTTATATACACATACTACCATAAAACCAAAATAATACAACAAAAATAGAGCACAGAATGATACTCACAGTTTCTCTTTAGATCACTGAAGCACAGAAAAGAACTAGCTTCACTAAATGGCAGTCACTTGGAAGGCTCCTCTCACCCCTAGAAAGCCTTATGCAGCTGAAATGACTCACATCCCCTCTTCCAACCTCTGTCAACCATCATGAGGAGGTAAACATTTCCAAATATGGAGAAAATATGAAGACAGTATTGAGGGCAATATCAGTTTGGTTTGCTTTCAGCTTGGAATGCCATACTCTGTGAGCCAGAGTCACTCCGCAGAGCCAGTTCTGTGGTGCATACCTTTCACTAGGAATAATAATGATGATTGTAGAGAACTTTTCACAATCACTTTGAGTTCGGTCTGACCTAAGATGGGTAACACTGTGAGCCTGTTTTAAAGAGTAAATACAAAAAATTGAGAGAGGAGCAGAAGTGGCATTTTAAAACGGTAAATGGGAAACTCAAAAAATTACCAAAAAAATCAAGGAAACTTTTTTGTTCATCAGGCAACCAGGGCCAGATTAGAAGGTAAAGACAGCCCATTTACTGTGAGAAGCTGTCTTGTCACACGGATTGTCTTCAAGTGATTAAGGAGGTATAATTAAAGTCTGATTACTCCCCATGAGCGCCGTAGGTCAGCGGAGATCACGGTAATATAACAGCCGCTAAGAGAGAACATTGCAACACCCTGCAAAGCTACTTGCCACGAGAGTGTTCGTTTCCTCAAACAGCACAACCCACTTCATCAAAATCCCAAGGAACAGACAGCATTCAGGGGACTGAACATCTGACATGTTCATATATACATAAAATATATTTGTTTTGTCTGTATTTAAATACAGTATCTGCCTCAACATTACAATTTTCTGCTGTGAGCCATTTTCATATAGAGTCCTAAACCTGGTACAAATTAGTCTGAACAGTCACATTATAATTCAGTTAACTTCCACCTCTAATGCATTTGTCAATGCTTTTCACTGGTACTTGAGAAGAGAAAAGACTGCTGCTATGGTGCAAAGTGCAAAGTGAAGTGCTGCAGTCGTTTGAATGTTGTTTTCTGTGAAAGCCAAACTCTAAAATAAGTAGCCACTGGATGTTTGGAAGCATTTTAGAAGAGACCCAGTGAAAATGTGGATTGGTATCAAATCCTGAATTAGCCACATTACAAAAGTGTGACAACAAAATCTGATCTGACCACTGAGGCCTGCCGTTTGAATATGGCCTAACATAAAGGTGATATTACACCTGCTGTGCAAATGCTCAGCGAGATATTACAGCAAAAAGGAGTTAATGGGAACTCTCACTGAGACATACATCGTGCTGCACTACGATTTACTAACGAGTGCTCACACTGGAGACAAACAAACGTATTTAGCTTCTGCCCTTGAGCTACTTTAAGTTCCCAAACCATCCTCATAGGCAAATTTGTGAATTTATGTAAATTATTAAGTCCATATTTTTGTACTTAATCAACCTCACAAACTGAAGTTCTACTACCACCAGGCATGAAAACACAAAAGCAATTATGACCAACACACAATATGGATAAAAAGTACAGTACTGCAAAGTATTGCAAAAGCTATCTTACCTTTTTAGCTCTCTGGATGTATGGGATCTCTGGAAAGTTGTTAAAGCGATGCCCTTCACTGTATCTTGAAATCTGTTGAGATTGAGAAATCAAAGACTGAGTTAACTCTGTATTACTCAAATGGATTACATAATCGTAATTGTGCTGCGCACGCCACACCTACATGGTAAGTGGCTGTCAAGGTTTTCTTTGACTGCGTTGTTCATCAGTGCAAAGATGAACCTTGAGCAGGTTCCTATAAATCCTGTATGAACCTGAGTGTAATTTGTCCATTTAAATTTTAGTCTGTCATTTTTCACCAGGCACCTGTCACACTGTTGGAGTAATACTTCACCGCGTGCAGGGAAAATAATGCTGACAAGTGACACTACAGAAAATACTTCACCACACTGTAACAATTATTTACTGAAGAGAGCAAACACAATAAAATAACATTTGACATGAAGGTATCTCTGAAAAACAAGTCGAACGGCTCCATTGTTGCTGTGTAAGTCACAGGAATACTTACTTAATTACTTAGTGGTCATTAAACGTACAACAATCACCTGCCCAGGTCCTGATATATCGTTTTATGTGAAGCTCTAACACCTTAACAACAACAGATGGTGCTTTAAGATTTGATAGTCGGAATATTAAAGGGGCTGAATTCACCTATAAATCGTTCACGTATAAATCAATGATAAATGATCACGCTCAGACCACGTTAAACTTCACAGTGGCTGGGAAGGCCAGTTCTACCACTCACTTCCAAGCAAGGCCTGAAGGGATGCAGTTCCTGTTCATCAGTCCTATTCTCTGTGTCCAAGGTCAAATCAGACCCCAATGGGTGCTTTATTACCATCACAGGGAGAATGATAAATGATCTGTCTCTGTTTTGGAAGTTTATCATTGACTCACTCTTAGGGCTGAACGACTGATCGTTTTCTGATCAAACTGCGATTTCAGACTGACCCAGGATCTGCTGTGTTAACTGTTATACACACACATGCCGTCTTCCTACCTGCCAAGCTCACCAATCAGAAGCGGCATACTGCTCGCGGACAGGTGGCGCTAACCAATCAGATAACCCGCTCCACCTGCTCCATTTTTGAAACGGCTTCAGCTGGACCAGAAGAGGAGTGACGGGATTTAATCCCCAAGAAAAACAGCATGTCGGGCATTTGGGAGTATTTCGGGTTTGAGGCCGCAGACCTGCTCCAGAAACAGGTACTGTGCAAAACCTGTGGTGCTAAAGTAATCATTCAGTAGATACTGTAGGTAC
This sequence comes from Toxotes lorentzi, assembly GCA_037833715.1. Taxonomy (NCBI): domain Eukaryota; kingdom Metazoa; phylum Chordata; class Actinopteri; family Toxotidae; genus Toxotes; species Toxotes lorentzi. The sequence goes on along the minus strand of JBBMJY010000022.1, from coordinate 1,740,935 downwards.
TTACAAATAAGTCTCTCAGGAATATGTTTCAGTTGTAACAGAGTCTTGTGGGAATTATAAAGGTATTGTGCAAGACAATGAATTTTTCTGAGACTTTTTTTTTTTGTTACACACAAGACAGTCACTGTATTGTTGTGCAAAACCTGCCCACTACATGTCACACCCCTGCCTGAGAGCACACCAGAAAATCTAAGCTGGCACTGACATGTTCATGCTAGGCCCTCTGTGTTTTGTCACAGGTCTGGTTGGTTTGATTGTGTCGTTATCTGTAGACTTTTGCTGTTGTCCTCTGTGGCAATATGCTCTGTATAACACTAACACAAAACTATATCGGTGTGTTGCGTTCAGGAGTCTTAGATCAGTCACTGAGATTTTGGCTTCCCACACTAACATTAAAGGCTGCTACAGTGGAGAGACAAAGCAAAAGTACGACTGTCTGTGAAACATACAGGTACAATATCAAGGTTTTATCTAATTAACCAGTTCAGCATGATTCTAATATGATACCTAGCCCCAGTTTTGTGCCTCTCATGTATTACTATTGAGTCATAGAACTAAGCATCCAATTTTCCAAAAATAAATACCCAGTGATCACAAGGTTGTGTAACATTTACCACAGTTTTGAAGGTATTTCTGAAACCCTCAAAGCCTCTTCTAACCCTCTGGATGAAAACAATATTCCATCTGCTGCACAATAAAAGACGATTTTTAACCCATTTCTTAAGTTGCACTGACTCTAATGCAATAGTAATACAAGAAAGGTTAAAATACAGTAGCTCTTGCATTTCTGGTAGACTACTCTTGCCATATATTATAGAGATTAACAATTCTGGTTGCAGTAACGCTCACACAGGTGACACTTTGAGAAAGCCCACCTTGCTGACATCACGCTCTACTCTTAAACTGTGTATTTTGAGCCTGGGAAACTGCTGCTGTTCCTTTCAGAAAAGGACATCCTCATTAAAATATACCAAGAAACACAAACAGGAGAACAACTTGTCTAATCCTACCAGGGGAGCCCGGGCTCAAAGGCAGCGGAGGCACTCATCTTTTAACTTTAACATCATCAGCGCTGTCAAACGAGTCCTTTTTAACCAGAGATTTTAAAGACAGTTCCATTTAATGTTGCCTGAGTCAAAAATGTGTCTGAGCAACGCAGATGTATGCAGTTTGATGGCAGCACTCTCAGGGGACCTTGGTGGTATTGATTTGAAATTCACATCTACGTCAAAGTCTGAATTTACTCTTTAAAAGCGGAAAGTGAAACTTGATTTTCACGTTTGCGATGTTTTGTGGCAAATCAGTATCTTTAGTCTGGAGGTTCCTCTGTCACTCAAAACAAGGACAACAACAGTGTCAAAGCTTTTTCCACAGGTCTCCAGTTAAGTCATCTGTGACTGTAACTCATGTAAAACTCATGTCATCTGTAAGTGTAAACTCATGAACACTTACAGAGGGAGTGTGGTGTAATTTCTTCAAAACTAGGTATATAAACCGATACGAGAAAACTCACACACTAAATGTCTCTGAAATGTCTATGTCCACCAGTTGCCTCTTTGTGCGTTCACTGTTCTCCAATCTTCGTTCTACCCTGGTACACACACAAGACTTCGTCGTACATATAACGCATGAAGCAAGATTCAGTACTAAGTCTACAATAATGAGTATGGAAATGTATGGTTATGAACACAGGCTGTGAACAATAAGGCATGGACATGAGACATTTATATTCTGAGACATTCAAAGTGGGTACTATGTAAATCATTGTCTCAAGGTGTGTTCAGGCTTAGTGACATCTAGGTACATGAAAATGACACAGTCTTAATATCCACATATCGTGATGATACCTGGGCCCAGAGTTTGCCTTGTCACTTTCAAAGCAGTTATTTCAGTCATCAGCCAGACAAGAACTCAAACTTTGGGTGGACCCAAGTTTGGCCTCTGTGCTTTTCCATGTCACAAACCAAGGCAGTGATGATTTCCTGCTTTGTCTCTTTAACCAAAGCAGGGCTCAAAGTATACTGCAGGCCTGCACTGTAGTGTTAGTCCACTCCTTTATGACTGATAGTCATAGTCTCCGCAGACGTGTGTGTGTGCAATGACTGACACTGAGGTGTATACAGAGAAATGGACACAGAAGTCACAGCTACAGACCATGAAACACCGTTTTCTGTAGGTCAAAGATACAGACGCTCAGAACCACTCAAACAACGTGGCGAGCCTGTGCTGTCGTAAACCAGCGCGTCCACTCGCAGTAATGTTATTCTGGGTCTTTTCTATAACGCTAAAACTAGTCATCCATCTGCCAACGGGAACGGGACGCGCTGGTAAATGGGCGCTTTGGAGCTGCTAAAGAAAAACTGCGACTTGTTTCTGTGCAGTCAGGGGCTTCTCGTGTTTCTCCGGTGACAGTCTGTCTTCCGCATTGCTCCGCAGCAGACCACTGGGCTAAATACAGAAACACCAGAGACGCCCAGAGTCCCCGTTTGGCCAAAAACTTGACGTTCACTATGTCTTTTTAGTCCCCAAAGCATGACTGAGCCTAGCTCAGCGCTAGCTAGCGACAAGTTAGCTTCGCTAGTAACCTCATGTAACTTTAATACCGGCCGAGGCTAATGTGTCGAGTCCACGCCCTCATCGTGAACTCCGTCCGAGCTACAGTGAAATTCATATTATAGACTAACAAGGCCAAGCAAGCTGAAGACGCTCGGGATATGAGCCGCGGCTGAGGGGGAAAAAAAAACGAATTACACCAGTTTCGATACAGCCGATAAACGCAGAGATGTTTAAAGCGTCAGACGGGCGCTCGATAGTTTCGCTTACCTCGCTTTCTAGGAAACACGACAGAGGTTCAAATCCCAGCCAAAAAAAAGTGAAACTTCTTGATCCCAATTCTGGGAGAGTTGTCGGGCGCTGACGTCACGCCCTGAAATTCCAGCCGCCTCGGGGAGTTCAGAGGTTTGCCCATGTAAGGCAGCAGGCCAGCGGGGTGAGCGAGCCAGCGCAGCACGGCCCCTGCAGCCGGGGCTGGTGCACGGGAGGATCTGTGTTTGTTTGGGTTTTTTTTTTTTTTTTATAAAAAAGAAGAAGAAAACAAAACAATAAAAATAAACGTGGATAATACCGTGTTGATCGATATGCAGTCCCCCCCCCCAGTGTTTTTATTTTTATTTTTATTTTTTTTCCAAAGCTAAGCCCTATGGCTCTGCCCTCGCAAGCCAGTGTGAAGTAAAGGTTGAGAGCTAATCGTGTTATTGCTATTAGAAATTACCATAGAGCTTAAGCAACACCGCTCTTACCCTGTCAGTTGTGAACCATTACAGGAGTCTTTATGCTGCATGCACCTAGAAAAAAAGAAGGCAGACTCTGAGCTATTAAATGCCACTTAAGCACTTTTATTCTTATGACTATAATTTTCTGACAAGGCAGTTGATTTTTGTAGTGTCTTATGCTTTGTTTGTATCCTAAGCTTTGGGCTTATTTTATAAAAATCTGTGGAAACTTTTTAGGCATCCTGTGAAAAAAAAAAAAAAAAAAGAAAAGCACAGGCTTCGATCACAATAATTGAACAAAAGGCTTTGAAATAGCAAGGTGCTGGCCAAAAAGGAAGCAGTGTGTCAGTGCAGACACAGAGCACTCATCCAGTGAGGTGTGAAACGGCACATGCTGTAATTTGATGAGATTCAAATTCAAACACTGGTGCATGCAGTTCTCCTATGACCTGTCATGCACTGTCTATCTAAAGAATTGAGCACTTGTCAGTGTAAAGAACATATTTATGTGTTACTTGCATTAGAGTCAAGCAAGGCATTTAATAACAGACCCCAGGGGTGAAGGTGTATACTGCTGCGCTACTGGCAATGTCAACAAGAGGTTAGTCATTTTTGGCTGTGTACCTATCAAATAGCACTGGGACAAAATTTCAACCTAGACAATTGTCCGGATGTGATTCATTTATTCCTGTTTTTTGTTTGTTTGTTTTTTGTTTCACTTATAGCTTTTTTCCCCTCTAGTTATGGTTTGCAAGCTTTGTTCTGCATGCATGTGCTGCATATATGAAAAAGGCCTCAGTACTTGTACTGTTTTATTGTCACACAGTCAACAATTTGTGTAAGGCACATACCATACTACATGGTTTCTGTGGTGAGTGTCAAGAGAAGTGCAACTTATCTCTATGGGAAAGAATAATATGAGCTGAAGACTTCAGGGTCATATTAGGAGGACCCCAAACATAACCAAATGCATTTGTCTGTGTCCACAGGTGTTTGGACAGTAACATTTAAGGGGCTGAACAACAGAAATAAGTATTTATCAGTTTTCACTGTCACACCAGTTTTGCACCATCATATCTCCGCAACAGTTTACACTAACATAAATGCTTTTAAGTGTGAAATTTAAGACCTGGGTAAAGGCTGTGTCCTGATTCCTTACTACACACTAATTGTGTACAGCATGCACTGTATGTATGCAGCAGACATTTCGACTTGTCATATTAGCACAGGTGTTACCAACACAATGTCTCTGCCATGATAGTGTGACAGTGAGTCAACATGCACAATACCAGGACCCTGAAACTGATTTATTTTATTTTATTTTTCTGTATTTCTATCTGTAATATGTCAAAATGTCCTCCGTCCAAAAAAAAAAGCATGTGCAAAAACACGTGCACGGCCAAGCATCAACCAAACTCTGACTTTAAAATGTGACTGACAGTTAAATATCCCGAAGAGAAAGATTTATAGCTGCCTTAATATATTTCTGTGGTAATTTTGGGCCGACATAAAAGCTGAAAACACAACACTGACGTCTTATCCCCTTATAAAGTTGATTTGGCGAACACTAGCTAACAGTTGCCTATTTACACATTCAGCAGAAACTGAGCATCAGCATTAGCATTCATCTGGTCGTGTTTACGGTCAAATGACAATTGTAAGTTCAACATTCACTCTCCTTTTAGCTGTTTTGAGCTCTGCTAGCTCCTGCTCCGCAGCATGCTCCAGCAGGTAGTGTGCAGTCAGTTTATCGGAGCCTTCATATTACTGTTATTATGAAAATATTTCATATATATCAACAACACACTCAAAAAAGACATTTTTCATGTAGATACCTTTTTCACCTATACCTAGTTTTGACACCTGCGGTGTGAACACACTACATTCTTGCTCAGAGTTAACATCTAGTGTGACATTGGTACATAGGGTGTTAACTGTCGTAGCAGGAAAACCACAGTCGTAACTTACAGTAACAATCGCTCTTCCCTTCACATGTTCCATATAAGCCATGTCAGGACATTGTGTTGCTATGTTATTAAGGTTATTAGTTGATACCTGTGCTTGTCCTGCTATGACATGCCAAGGTTTCTGCAGTGGAAAAGACTGATCGTGACCTCTGTCTTCTGGGTCCTCTGGGTGCCTCCATCACTGTTTGGTTACTTCAGGCATGTCATGTTTTTGGTAAAATATTTTGTTAAAAAAAAACGATTTATTTGAACACTACCTCAACACATTCTAGTTTATAATGAGTGAGTACTCATTATCCTCGGCTTCACCTGAATTTTGAGTTGTTCTGCCGCTTCTCGTTTCTCAGAGTTCAAACATTTCTGAAGTTTGATACAAGCAAGCCACGATCAGATGTCCAAAGCTCTCATCTCAAGTGGGCTTTGCCTGACCTCAGTGATCTCTGCCATGCAAATTAGACAATTACTTTACGTGCTTGTGACCACATGCAAATATGATAACTGCTTTTTCACCTCTGATTCTGTTCTTATAGCTGTATCGCTCCGTTGTCCATCATAATACTGACACAGTGGGTCTTCTGTATTTGTACATGCCAGTACATTCCGGTAGTGTTGATTTTATTTTATATAAAAATGAGTCAAATGTGATGATTGATATAATTAAATAATTTTTTTCTATGGGCCGTGGCAATGAAAACATTTAAAAGAAATTAAAGCTCTGTCATTTTTTTACAGGCCATATGTAAACAAAATCATTCACTCTGAGCCCTATCTTTTCACTGATAATTCTTACTTTACTGCGTCTGATTACATTGTGCTTCAAGCTGTGAATATACTTTTTTTTCCACCGTGCATGAAGAAAGCATAAACAGCACTTGCAGATCGAGCACGCTGATAAAAACCAAACGATTTGAGCTATTTTAGTGTCTTACCCATGCGTCCCCTCATCTCGAATTTCCAGGGCACACTGAAAAAGGTAATCTCATTTGTAATGTGTGACAGCTTATTTGCAAGTGTGTACACTGGCAATTTTTTAATGGGCCCGCCAGTGATTCTTCTTCCACTCTTAAAGCTGATTTCAAAAAGACACCCTGGAACAGTTTAGACGACACATGCCTTCGCCTGTGAACTCAAGTTATCAATCAAGCACCAATTAACATGCTCGGTTAGAGGAAATCAAGGGCTCTTTGATGTTCAGCAGTTAGGGAATGTAGCGACGCATGTCACTGATATGATGGGTTTCAATTTTATCCTCACTCTACCGCAACACACGACAAGAAATGTGCTCACAGGGGCCACCTCAACACAAAATTCACATTGGATATATGTTTGGTGTTCAATCGAACTTTTCCATGTTTCTTAATGTTACTCATTTTAACTACAGACAATAAATACAGCACAGAGAGAGGAGTCAGAGAAAACAACCTCGTTTGTCATATTTTAGTGTTTCAATTGTTCCAGCATCGGATATCCTGTTTTATTTGCTGGTTGTAACACTGTCTTCTCCCCCACGCCACTTCCTCTGAAGTAGGTAAACCTCAAACACTATACAGAATACAGCAGCTGCACAGTTAATGTGTACTTCCTCATAAAAGTGTGAGTGAAAGCGTGCGTTTTGCACCTCTGTGCTGAATAAGAAAACGAGAAACCGATTGTTTTCTAAATGCAGCTCTCTTGGTTTCAAAAAGGCCCAGTTTTCAGGAATTAGTGGCTGATGATGACAGTATTGGTATCATGCAGGTTGTGTCTTTACATGTGAAACTAGAAGGACTTCAGTCATGGTTGTGTTAATTTATAGGTAATGTCGTTTTATATACCATTATAATCATGTCAGTAGACAGGCAAGTCCAGGTGCTTTGCACAAAAACAACACAGAGATCTTAGCAGGGAAAAAAACATAAACAACAAATGTGTCTGGGAACTTTGTATGCTCTGTTAATTAGAGCTGAGATAGCAGAAATTAGTCTTCAAGCACAACCATTTTACAGAGAGTCAAGCCAAATAAGGAAAAACAAAAGTAGGAGACAGGCAGACTCACTACAAAAACAATGTCCCAAAGCTACTAATCAAACAACTCCCGATCTAGATCTAGACCTCAGATTACACTAATGAATTCTAATTCTTATGTTTTAGCATGTAAATGTGTATTAAAATGGGAGACAGACACAATCCCTGCCTACAGCAAAGGTTTTAGCATAAATGATCCATGCTTGCGAACTTCATGCAGCACCTTTGAAGCGGTTTTGAAGCAGCAGGATTTTTGTCGTTGTATCCTGAAATCAGTTTTCTGGCTTTGCCATTTATGGCATTCATGTTTTTTTTCAATGAACATTATCAACTCTCTTACCTCTGAGGAAAATTGATTCAGCTGACTCTGTTCCTCACCAACAACAACAGAGTAGTTAACCATTTTGTCTGGTTGATGTTATCGACCAAAAACCTGGACAACACGTGCTGAACTTTAGGACCTCTCTTATACAGCACGTTGTCAGTAACAAAGCTCATTTTAAAATGAATCATTGAACCGAAATCACTAAATGAACCCTACACCTGAAGAGTTAAAAAGTTCAGATCTCTCTGTCGAAAAGAAGCATTCACTTTAGGAAGCCTGCAGGCTGAACAGGCACAATATTTCCAAGTGTTGAATGCAGGGAGGTCAGTGGTGTTTCTTGAAATAAAGATCAATCATCATTGCAGTGGTGTTTAATCTGTTTTTGCCATGTAGTGTGAGACCATTTGGAGGTTTAAAGCCATTTTGCTGTAACTTTTGCTGCACAGTGGCTGCTGGGACTACAGCTGACAATCTGTGGACAATGGTAAATGCTAAAACATAGTGTAACAGTAAGACATAGTCTGATAGCATTAACTACCATAAACAATTAGTTACAACAGACCAAACACAGCTGTAGCAACAAAAACCCTGAGCATATTGGATTGAATTGAAGAGGGTGTTTTATTACTAATGAATTCAGCTTCAGTTTTTCATTTGAAAAGAGAAAAGAATGTGAAATTTCTGTTTTCAAAAGTGAAATATTCTCACTTTAATGCTTCACATGTTTTACTTCACAATCAGACAAGAACAAAATATGAAAGTAATATTTATCAGTAAGTCAGTCAGTCAATAAACAGCTTTCTTGTTTCCCAGTGTCTTTCATGTCCTGATGCGTCCTGATGAGTCCAAACTATTTGAATTGTGATATCTGCCTTCCATGGACTTATAACACTGATGAATGTGCCCTTAGAAAGTCCGATTTTATTACGTTTTTTTAAAAAGTGCAACATTTCAAACCTAAGCTGGCTCTTTGTTTGTACTAAGGTATCCTCTGTACATAATATATACTTAAATAAAGAAAGAGAAAGAGACAGGAGAAAGTTGCACAGTCTGGACTAGACAAACACCAACGTGTTCAAACAACAATTCCCAACAGATGAATCTTCTCCAGCCCAAACTAAGGCTTCAGATTCAGTGAATCAGTTCCTGAAGGTTGGCTTTTTTCTGCTCAGGATGCAGAGATCCTAAATGTTTTCTTGTCTGTTCCCTTATGAGGTAAAGACAATGAGTGGACTATCATCGTTGGATCATGAGCCACGCTGGCATTCCTGTGAAAATACAAAAATACTGCGTAAGGGAGACATTCCTCAAATCTGAGGCCATGATGTTAGACTGCACCGACCTGCAAAGACAGAGGTGAGGAATTCCTACGAGGCAGCCTGTAACAAAGCTTGGAGCAACAGTAAATAAAGTGCAAGTTCACTCTTACTAAAACATTATCACTTACTTGGACAAAGAAAAGTAAATTTACTCAAGTATTCTAACAAGATGTCACTGTTTGTTTATCATGTTTGGTTAAAAAAAGTCTGCAAAATCTGATTGTTTCCTCCCAGCAACAAACATTATTAATTATTCATACACTGTTTCTCTACAGCAAAAGAACAGCAAAGCTGGAACTATACAAAATCAAGTAATTTGCAAACAATTGATTAGGTTGACAACACAAAAACTCTAAGGTTTTAAAAAGCTTTGAGTGTTAAGTATCATTTCCTGAGAGACAAAAGTCAACAGATCACATAATGGAGGCTTGGCAGCATAGTATCTGACAACACAGTGTCTGGACAGGTACAGGTTAACAACGGACATAGGCAGACGGATATACTGCACACAATATGTGTATTGTTGTAATAAGCAACCACAAGAGTCTGTGTGAATAACTTTTGTGTTCCTGTACTGTCTTCTTGCTGTAGCTGTGTGCGTGGGTAAACAGTACTGTATGGATAGCTTGATAAAATAGAATAAGAAAAACATACAGCACATACCCTCTGAAACCTGAGCACTGAATTTGATGGTTCTTTGTTCTTGTAGATTTCAACCTTCAGTAGATCATTTGTGTGCTAAAATACTGACACACTGAAAAATCACACCTGAATGCGTCTGACAGATTTTAATGTTAACTCACAGATTACAGTTTTATGGTGTGTTTGCACTGAAGAAAGACAGTCCTACAGTGTTCATCACAGTGCTGCCACTTTGAATCATCTGTTATGTGTAGCCTGTGTCTCTCTCAAAGGTATATTTTCTCTCCACTTTATAAATGCCAGCTAATGCAAAGCATGAGATTAGGCATTTGTGACCTTTATTAGAGCTGATAGAAGCCGCCATGGATACCAGGGAGCTCCATGTTGGCCCAACAAAGGCTAGTAGTGGAGCTAGATTACAGATCTACGTGGTAGCAGGTAAGTGAAAATGACAAGCAAGCATTATCCTTTTCTGATGTGATAATTACCTGCAGTTGACTGCCACAGAAAGGTTATAACACACACTAATGACCTGGGAATCCTCCAGGAAACCAGTGCTATATAGCAGGATGTTCATGAGAGGTCTGAGATTTCAAAGCCATAAGCGCTGAAAAGAAAATGTGACACTGGCTGACTTGATAGATCGACTAATTCATAATCTATAAATCTGAGCTGCTTCACAATCTGCATGAAGGCTACATTTTAATTAAATGTTCGTATATGTTTTTAGCAGGTGATTGAAATTCTTCTGCAGACAGTGCAGGGTCACTGCTTTCAACTTCCAGACTCTTTTTGAAACCCTGCCGATGTGAATTACTGCAAGGCATGCTGCAGAGAGCTAGGAAGCTGTGAGTCGTTGATCTTGTATTTCCAAAGGAAAGGCCAAGTCAGAAATATGAAGTCTGTCTGGACTACTTAAAAAAACAAAAACAAAAACAAACAAAAATAAACACTTCATGAAATCAAATCAAGTTTGCATCCAGGAGGTTGCAACACAAAATGGTCCCTTTTAAAGAATTTGCTTGATCCCTCTTTTGTTAATTTGATGCAGGCCGAAATTACATCAGTTGACAGCATAATCCGACATCATTATCAACATCAAAATGTGTTTGACTCTGTTTGGCCCGGGGCCGATGGCAGTGCTGCCTCTGTAACGGGATGATATGGATTACACTTTGCAAACCGACCTTGCCCCCCGCTCATTTTTTATGCCTGCCAGTTGAACACAGCGATGACCGCGTGCATCACATCGCTGCCGAATAAAACCCAAATATCCCTCTGATGATTAAGGTCACTCATACACTGCTGTACAGAAGCCATCCTCTTATAAGCCTCACAGAGTGGGGGGGGTGGGGGGGTTGACGACTTGGACTCCAGTCAGTCTTGATGTCTTTATTGATATTTCTATTTTGCAGTGTCCAGGTTCTTTCTGCTGCACAGTGGATGCCGGCGACAGTAAGAGCACGGTGCAGTAATCAAAGTTTTCCTCTGAGGCAGGATGACCTGTTGTTGGCTTTCATTTGTGTGTCAGTTCAGAGATTTAAGCTGCTTCATGAGAAGTTTATCCCTGGATCACAGGGATCTGAGGGCTCACCGGTCATTTGCCGTCAGGATCCCAAGAGCTCAGATTGTTAGGGCCGCTTTATTCTGAAATATGACGGAAATGTGTTGGACTAATTTGGCTTTAGCAGGATTGGCTGAATATTAGTCCACTCATCCAATGGATTATCCCATGGCTGCAATGAACGTACAGTACACGGACAGATCTGTCAAACACTCATACGTATCTCGTTTTCCTCTAACATTTAGTTCTTCTTGTGTAAGTGCACATCATGATGCATTCATATTTCATCTTTCTATAACGATGACAGAACATATAACCAATGCAGTGCCTCATGCTAACACAGCAATGATGTGCAGCATGTAATGCTGTTAATAGCAGGAGCTTTGGGAGTTCTTACCCGCTGAGGTGAGCTTATCTGCACAGACAGCATGTGTATTCATTTAATCAGAGTCCCACATCAGGTGTCAATATGATAACACGCTGATACACATACTTTAAACAAATTTCTTTTACATTAACTCTATAGATTCATGTGCAGAAAAAGTGCTTCATCACTGCTGAAGTGTTTTTGCTTTTCCAAACAAAAAAAAATAAAAATGAAATTACATTTAATGACATGTAACCACACTCTAAACAGCTGATGTCACCACAAAAATAATTAAACACTGATGTTAACATTTTGGGAACATTTTCCTCCTGAATATTGCTTTCCATTGTTCAGGATTTTCCTCCCTAACTGTCTCTCCAGCAGCAACATTGCTGACCTTCCTATTGGCTGTGGCAGGTTGAAGTGACAGCTGGTGTGATGCAATAACACCCCCTCCACTAGACAAGTTATAAAGAGCAATATCTAGTTCCATGGATTGAGATAAGCTTAGGTAGATTAATGCTCTAGGACACTGAAATGTTTGTTGTATAAAAGCTCTGTTTATAAAACAATGTGTCATAGCCGTATATGAAAGACTCTGATCTGGCAGATGGCCTGAGCTCCAAGAGTTTCTCCATGTTAAAGACACTGCTATGGTTTGTGCTCCTGTGGCTCAATGGGATTTTAGATTCTTCATTCAAATGAATTATATATAGAAAAACTGGGATTATTTTACAGGCTGTTTAATCTCGTTTTTTTTTTTTTTCCAAAAACTCAGCCTGCCTCTCGGTTTTAGCATTCATGGAAAAGTGGAACGACTGAGTGCTACAATCAATGAATGCTAGAGTGCAGGCGGCCTATCAGCTCAGAGAGCCAGAGATGCCCTGTGGACCGTTTCACTGACACGAAGCGTGCTCAGTCGACTTGACTCACTTCAGCCCTGCTGCCATGCCCGCCTTTCCAGAAGCGTTCCCATCCTGCTGAACAACGACAGACACGAGACTTCACCAGAGCTGCTCCGCCACCGCGAGACACAGATTCGGTGCCCTTTTGCACTGAAGACAGCTTCATCCCTCCAAGCTTTAGCTGCCACTCAGGGAGAGGCTTGGGCACCAGTCACACTCTGCATCCTGGATCATCTAGCTACTTGCCAGACAAATAAAACTCCGGTGAAAACAGTTGGGTTTTTTGCTGAGCTCCGGATCTTCCCGTCGTCTGGTAGAAAACTTGACTGATCTCAGTGACAGGCGCCACTGAAAAGACTTTTGGAACTGCAGAAGAGGCCCCTTCACTTCCAGAACCGGGCTCACGGCTTTGAATTCAAGGTTCAGCACTGCCACCTGATTCCCACTACTGATCCCATCATGCCTCACTCCTTCCAGCAGAAAAAAGGTGAGACTTCTCTCTTCTGTTTCTCAACACCTTTGCATGTTAAAATGACAGTATCTCAGTGCTGCCAAGATAAATGAATGTGGAAGAGAATGAATTCCTAGCAAACCGTACTCAAATTTGAAAAACGTTGAAAGTTGAAATGAAAATAAGCTTTTCTGAAACTTGACATATTATTACATGTGGCTTGGGAATGCTATATTACCAGTGCTTGTTATACACTGTAATGTACAGAATAAGGAGAGACAGCTTTGCCCGGGTAATAAAGCACATTAAGAAAACATATTAAAAACTGAGCACAAATATAAAGCTCGGTTATTTCTAGGAAATATGTAATTTAGGTAGCTCCAACACCGCATTATATTTTTTTATTATCAGTGAGATTGGTCACGGACTTGTTCACATTTTCTTCTCCTACATTCTTCCACTGAGCAGTCCAAAGTGAATGAATGAGAGATATGCATGAACGTGTAATTTCACTGCTGTAAAAAGACAAATATGCTTAAATAAATAAATTCAGCCTCTTAAAACAATCAGATCATACAAAGGCCAGGACGACTAGCAGGCTAACACCTGTGTTGAATAAGAAATCTGTATATTTCCATACAGCTTTTATGATGGTTAGCTAATCTCTGAGATCAAATGCATATACTGCTGAATCACTTTCTCTGTCACAACATTAACAAGCATGCAAAGTAACAGTAAAGTATATACAGTACACACGGGCCATGATAAGAACAACTGCCATCTGATAAGCAAATGGGAGTACCGAATGCAATAAACAATATCCTCCCAGGGTTATCTGCACTATGTAAAAACATGTAAAACAGACATTTAACATGAGGAAAGATTTGATATGTACGTTTTGTGGGAAACTTTTATATTCACTTTTGTTATTTTTGTAAGTTACCTTTCAAGGATTCTTCCACATGTGCATGAAAGACACTGACAACAAAGGTCAGCGGTGTGGGTGAACCCCTGCTGACAAAAATCTTCTAAAAACCTTAAAAGGTTTTAAGCAGCACTGCACTGCTCACTGAACCGTTTCTGAGTGTTTGAATTCACACGTAACAGATCGCTAATGCACAATGTAATCTATACCTCGCCTGGTTGTTTTTCTGTTAAATTCACATGATACTATCAAGAAACGCTTGTAGCACAGCACATTTTTCAAAATGCAGCAGATATCAAGAGTGTTTGTGTGATGTGGAGCAGATAACAGTTATGTGAATGTGTTGAGCACAGGAGGTCTCACTCTGCTCTCTCGCATCAGCACTTCCACCTGGCATTTCCTGGGCTGTAGAGATACTTTTAATGAAAGCACTGAGGAATACAGTAGTTAATGAGTATCACATATTTGTAAGAATATTTTGTAATCAAAAGTATGTTAATTTCTACGTTTCAAACACGCATAAATACAGAATACATGAATGAGGCCTGATGGTTATATAAGTCGCTTTGTTTCTAGCATCTAGTATTCTCATGTAAAGAGTGGGAGGTTTTCCAGAATTAAGAAGTAGAAAGATCTTTCTGGCCTCATGTATGAACTGAAATAAGGATATAGGAACTGACAGGTCAGTTTCATAAGAATATCCAATAAAAATGATACAAACTTAGATCATTCAAAAATTAGATTAAAAAAGAAAGAAAAACATATTGTATTTCTATTATCTCTCAAAATGTTCTCTTCGTATCCAAATTAACAATTTCAACGTAGCTGTGCATTTAATGCATTATGCCTATATTTTCCTTGATATGCTGGAATTTGCTGTGTAAATCCATGTTAGTGCCCAGAGTTGTTTTTTTTTTTTTTTTTTTTTTTTTTTTGTGAAGAGGGTGGATTCTGGGGTTTGGGGGGGTTTCTTTCATCCCCACCAACCCCACGTTTCCATGTTGGGTTTCAATAGATC
>JBBMJY010000022.1:1683314-1726076 GCA_037833715.1 Toxotes lorentzi | reverse complement strand
AAGGGGATTTTGCACTTGAGGAACGGGAGCTAGAGGTTTCTTGGGGTGGTGTGATGTGGTGGGGAAAGTCATGGTGGGGGTCGGGGTTTTTTTTTTTTTTTTTTTTTTTTTTTTTTTTTTTGGTAAAGCGGTTGACTTCTGGGGCTTGGTAGGATTGCTTTCATCCTCACCAATCCCATGTTTCCATGTTGGATTTAAATCCATTTACTGCTTTGGCTGGAGGAAACCAAAAAAAGCTGACATGAAAATACACCTATATACTAATGGAGGCAGTGAACGTTTGATGCAGATGCAATCTCTACCGAAATATGAGGGCTAATGCCAGATTTCTCTCATGAAATGAAATTAGGAAAGCTCATCTAGAGCCACTAATTTAGCATTTTTAACTGCAGTTACCTCTCAGATTTATGTCAGGCAGTTTTGTATGTTTAATGAGGAATTTAACATTGCTTCATCCAGATTACATTCATATTTTAGGATATTTTACCAACACAGACACAATAGAGACAGAGACCTGACGTGGTGGATATGCTAAGTGCACTGCTGCTACTTTGTGTGTGGTTCTTGTTGAACTGTGGCCTGGAGCTAGGAGTGTGTAGTTCCTGTTTAACCAGCCCTGTAGACCTGTATCAGTAGTTGGCATTAGATGTAGGCAGCTACTTTGACCTGGCAGCAGAAGCAATGTAACATGGGAGAATTTGATATAGTTTAAAGGAAAATTGGGCCACAGCATGAAAGAGTGTAGAGGCAAGAGAGAGAGACTCAGTGAGGAGAACAAGCTGCAACACTTAACTGAGGGAATGACATGAGAGCTGAGCCCCCAATAACAAAACACTGCTGTGGCCGTGTGGGGTGAATCTCTGTGATGTCTGTTAATGTGAACATTTTCTGCTGCACTTTCCACTGAGCATTTCTCTTCGGTTTCCTTCTACGTGACAAACACACCACATTAAATGTACAGTGCATGTAAACAATCAGGACAGCACATAACATACAAAACAAAGAATTCAAACTGGTTTAGCGAGTTTGGGTTTTGTTCGTTAACATCACCATAAACTTGTTGACAATGGAGGATTCCACTGGTGCAGTGGAAATACAGTAGAAGTGTTGCTTTTATTGCCTAAACAGAGCAAACAGCAAGCTTGAAATGAAAGCTTCACGGTTTGTGTGGACTGTTGCTGCTCAAAGGTGTGTATATGTTTTCTGAGACTCTTAAAATCAGCAGATGCCATTTCTAGAGCAAGTGTGTTTGTGTTTTCTTGCTTTGTCACCAAGCTGGACCATGTCCCAGGTACAGTGTGTTCATTTACACTGTGGGATGAATAAGCTGTTTATAATAATGTACATCCCAGGAACCTTATTCACTCTGTCATGGGTTAATTTCACGATTGAACTGTCAGTGTTTTCCAGCAATACTTCATGTAGTAGCAGAAGCTGGATCTTTCTACCGTCATCAATTACTTTTGGTCAATTATTTCATCTGTTTACATCAAAGCTACTAATTTTTATGTTTATCCATTTTTAGCTAATTTTTCCACCATAACGTAATACTTCTAGCTTTCAACTTTGCTGCTTACTTGCGAACTACTGTTGGTACCATCTTGTTTGAGAATCACCGCCGCACAGCGTGGGTACAGTCCTGTGATATGAGGAAGGAGCCTCACAACGTTTCCCACACAAACATTTCAGAATCTACAGCTCGATGCTAACTACTACATGTTGTGACAGATGATTCTTATTAGAAAATTATTAAGGGTGGTGCAAAGAAATGAGACCCGCTTGTTTACTGCACTAAAGCTCCCTGTCAGACAGTGATGCCTCTGTTAAAATACCAAACTGAACCTATGTAGCAACACATAACAAGACTTTGACTCTTTAACTAAATCTGTGCCGAAGTTTACAACTCCTCCCCGTGTGCTCTTGATCCTCCTGTATCTCTGGACGTGTGAGAGAAAAGAGGAAGACAGAGTAAACACTCTGTGAAGATTTGTTTGGATGGTACTGCACACTTGTAATATACTGTATATCATCAAGTTTTGTGGGAGTAACTGACCCATCATCCAGCAGATGGCACACTGGCCAGGGACTGTTTCTGGTATGCATGGAAAATTCCATCAGGTTGGACTCTGCAGGCTGCACTGAAAGACCTGAATCTACTTTTTCTGCTTTGATTTGACTAAATTGGAATTCTAGTCCACTAACACGCCTCTGCTCAGACTATAACCTTAGCATGTAGCTTGCACAGGCAAACTGGTGAACTCACGGTTATCCACACAGACACACTGTAGAAACTTTTTGTTTGTTTGTTTGTTTTAGATTTTTTTGTGAGTGTGTGTGTATTTTCTTTTTGATATAACTGATAAATCAGAGTAAAAGTTGAACAACACTTATACATGTCCAGGGAGCCTTGTTATAAAGATGAAACACTTGTTTGGTTGTTGCAGCTCTAAAATGCATGCACTACTTTTGAATACACCAGAAAAGTATCAAGGAAGAGGAAAACACTCTGAAACCCTATGAACAGACTACACTGCAAAAATGATCATATCCACGATTATGCTAACAGCGGTATATATAATCAAGGGATTCCTTTTAGATAAGCATGAACCTCTGCAAGCTCTTTATCTCTATTATTTGGTACAGCTGGTAATCTTCCTATGGGTGTTTAACCTTGTCAGGTGGGATGAAAGCCAACTTTTAACCCAGTGTGAAGACACACAGCAGGATTGTTGCATGACTTGATGTCAGAATATGACTGTTAGAGTACGTCAGAGTATTCCTGTTTTTCGATTAATTTAAAAAGCAAGAAGCAAGCTTCATCATTACCTGCACAGAAAATATCATCAGTTGATTTTTCACTGTATCTGTTTATTTTACATCATGTTCTTTGACAGACTTTATAAATTATGCAAGTCATACTGTATGTTTTCAATGATCTCTTCAAACAGGTGATCAAGGAAAACGCATAAAGAGATACAGTGAGAATAGGAGAACAAATATTTGCATGGACACACTATAAGCTGTGCCACAATTCAGACCTGCAGTTGTGATAGTGTTTGACAAAAGGCAACTTTGTTGTGGACAAGAGCAGAAAAACATGCTTCTGGGATACATGGAGTTAAAAAAGTGAAACTTAACAATATAAAAAGAAATTCTTTTAAAGAAAGGAACTAAAAAGGCCTCTGTAGCTAACAGCATTATCTGTTTGGTGTTACAGCTGGGTTGCATCATGCCTCTCAGAACAAAACTCCACACTCACATCTTTGCTGACAATGAACACTGAAGTTGGCAGAAATTTGCTGTGAAACGAGACAAAAGTGTGCAGTTTATGAAGAAAAAAAAAGTGAGGCAACCTCCGGGCCTCAGGCTTTTGTCAGTGGGCATTTCTATTCAATGACCTATCACACACCAAGTGTAGACAATGATACGGCTTAGAGATGTTTCACACTGTGTCAGAAGTGTACAGGTTTTTTTTTTTATGTGCAGCTGTTACTGGCCGGGCAGACCTGAATCACTGTCACAACCCACTTTGACTGTGACTGTTTCTGAACAGCTTGCCACTTAGACAAAAAGACTGAGACCTCAACATCACAACCCCTTGTTTAATTATACTGTCTGAATGGAGATCAAGTGTTAACTAAGTTAATATACTGTTCATAATGTGACAGTGTTCCCCCTGTCAGTTTAGACAGGGGAATATTGATCAGCTACCCTGAACTCTTCCTCTGTCCTCTGTAAGTGGGTCATTTATTTTTGCTAGGAATTGGTTGAGTAAAAGTTTGCCAAGGATTTGCAGTAATTATCTCATCCTTCTATAGCTGGGCACAGCATGGGGCCTTGGTAAATTACACATCTCTCTCCTAACTCCTGGATGGTTTATGGCCGTGCATTATGCATAACTGTGCTCGAGCTCCTTAAACATCCCCCAAGTGGATTGAAATAAAGTTGACGCTGCTCTTTGTTTGGAACTCAAGATAGTCTTTATTTGGCAGTGCTGAATCGGAGATTGCTGTAAAAGCGTGTCTTAATTATTTTGGAGACTTTTTTCCCCAATGGTTTGTGAACACCTGGAGTCTTTTTAGTGGGATGCCGGATCCAGATGGGCGGATGCTCGGGCAATCCACAGGGATATGTCGGTTACATTACAGTGCAGTGTGTCATCAGACAAAGGGTTAAAAAAAAAAAGACAAGAAAAGAAAGGAGCTGCATCTCCTTCACTTGGATGTGTATGCACAGTCTGTTGTTCAGCGAATGTCAAAGATGGCAAAGGTGACAGGCTGCTGTGAGGTGCTCATATCAATTAAAAGACATGTAATTGTTAGTGTGTAATGAAAATGGTATTAAATATGTGCATTTTTAAATCTCATAAAAAAAATCTAAATGCATCTTGTGGAAAATAAAAGAAATGTCTTTATGTTACACAAGAGGAAACTAATTTTACATGAAAATCTGAAGCTTAAATGTGTTTACACTTTCCTGTTCATCTTCACAATTATAAAAAAAATGTGCTAGATTATAAGAAATTTACACAATATTTCTTCAAGACTTTATGAAATACATACGAATAATTGTCTGTAGAGAGGGTATTTAAAGTCCCAATGAGCATAGCATTACAAAATAAAAAACAAATCCACAACTGTCTGTTCAAACATGGGACTCACTGTTTTTTAGTTATTAACATTAATAACACTGACTACAATGGAGCACATCCTTCAGCCTTGTTTGCCCACTGATCTTACGATCGAACATCAACTCCAGTTATTCAAACATGTAACTGATATTATGCCACATTACCATTATTTAGAAGTAACTGAATCAATACAAGAAAATCCACAGACAGTATTTTGAGAGTCAGGGATTCTGCATGTTATTTTGGAATATTAAAACCACTGAAGATAAAGGAAATAGGAGGAAGAGTTTTATGAAATAACTGTTGACACTTCTGTTTAATGTACCCTTATATATCTTATAATTATTTTTATTTGTCATTCTCAGCACAGCAAATGCTCCTCCTGTGCCAAGGAGTGAACGGGATGAGAAAAGACGGAGAATCTGCAGCTTGGAATCACCACAAACAAAGTTTCCAAGGTGAGTCACTGACAGTAAATGCATGCCTCCAACTCATGAAATTAATACAACTTTCAGATGCAGTCATATGCATCCCCCTAACCAAGCATCATAAACCGAGTATTAACTGGTAAAGGATATGTAAATTCAGACCAGGTCTCAGACGAAACAAACTACACAGTTCAGCTTCTCTTTGATGCCATCATTTCATGCAAACGCCTGGCTGTTGATAAGTTTCACACTAAAGGGGCATGAAGTAAAACACAATACGAGCAGGCTGCAAAGTTTATTCTTGCCCAACTCAGAGAAATGATGCAACAGGGAGTACACATGCCTTAAATTAAATGGAATGGGGGGAAAAATCACAGCAATGCATTCAATTAATTTTCCAGGAATCTTTCAACTTTGCATTACAATGAGCAATGTTTTCATTGTAAGTGTGCACATCAACTGACATGGACAGACTCACTGGCATCCTCGCCTTCAAGTAATTACAGTTATTCAATTAAAAAAAAAATTCTTTCTGGAAGGAGGAAACACTATCAAAGGAAAGACAGCCTTCCACATAACAAGAGGCTGAAGTCAGGCTAAACTGTGTTTTGAATAAGAGGATATAGCCTGCGGAGGAGTCCAATTACAAAGGCATTTAATATTAAAGCACCAGAAACACCAAAACCTGACCTTGACATCAAATTTCGCAATGTGTAATATAAAAGGTCTCACAGCGTTTTAAACATTAATACTCTAAACATCAAACATATCCCTGGGTGTGCATTAAAACCCAGATCTCATTCACATAAGTTCGATGCAGGCTGCATCCTCTGCTCGTGTCATGCTTTCAGATTGGCCATGCCTCGTTTTCATGCAACAAGTTCTCTGTGTTAACGTGGAGTTAATATACCGCAGATCACATCCACAATTAGCCTACATCTCTGTCTCATTTAACCATAAAGCGAATGTATAAACCGTTACATGGCACAGATGAGAATAAAAAAACTCACTCTCTCAACCTTCTAAGTGCCAATTCTGCCATGCACTGAGCTGAACTGAAAAAAAACCCCAAATCACTTAACAATCACATCCACATGAAACACGCTCATCTGTCTGCCTATAGATTTGCGAATAATAAATCTATTAAAGCTTTCCTTTTTCGACAAACCCCGGTGGTGATTCGCAGCACTCTCCATCTATGAAGTCAGCAAACCTGCAGGAAATCTGGCTAAAAAAAAAAAAAAAAAGAGAGAGAGAGAGAGAGAGAAAAGAACTGTGGATAAAAATAAGAGCAAGCCTGTCACAACAACCTGTCCGCATGGGCCTAAGTAAGATGTCGGTCTGTGTGCTGTACATGGGGTCTGTGTGTTATACGCGACGAAAGGCAATGGAACGATACATCGCCTCGGTCATGGAATATAAATTAGTTCTGAGAATCTCGGGGGCTGGGTTTAAGGAACTGGTGACGTCGCCGGCTCGACGTCCTGTGACTGTGGACTGAACCAAAAGCAGGGGGGTTTGGATCACGGTGAACCAGTTTCCTGCGTTATTCTATAAAATTGCACGTCTTTTTGTACTAATTCGAACATTGGACTTACGCCGCGCTCACCGTAAAAACCACCGTGCGTAATTCGCGTTGGAATAACGGCTCTGGAAATAAGTTGTTTTTGCCATTGGGGAAAAAAACGTCTCTCCCCTGCCCCGGGAAAGTGGTACGGTCTCGGGCTCAAATTCCGAGAATTGAGCTCGTCTGATTCTTAGAACTGGGGTTCTTAGAAGTGGTGATGCAAGAAGTTTCTAGGAAAGCGCTACCAGGTGACTTTTTAAATTCCTTTTTTCCTCTAATTTGGCGCGAAGTTGTTATCTACTGTGTATTGCTGATGTTTTAGACATAGGTATTTGTCCTTTTATTGCTGTTTAAATGTTGGTGTAACGGGCTGTGTGTGACTGAGTGTGCTGGCAGTTTGAACAGTGTGGAGTCCAAACTCTGGAGTGGCTCCTGTAGTGACAGGCAGTGCGCTGCTCTCTTGACAGATCGTCTGCCTCGGCGCAGCGCTGCTGAAGCGGTGGGACGGCAGCCTCGCTCCGCTGTAGCTCCCCATAACCGCACCGACACCGACTCGTGTCGTAGAGCTGTAATAACGCTCGGGTCAGAGGACCACAGCGAGCGGAGCGAGGCTTTTGAGCGCCGTGAGCGCCGTCCACAGCCCGGCTTCTCGCACACGGTGCTCGGGTGGATGTAGTTGGTTGAGTGAGAGGTGTCAGCGCAGCTTCATCTCTACATGCACTCTGATTTAAATCCACTTTGTTCGGTCAAGTGTCAACACACCGTGCGGCGGCGGCTCTTGCGCGCTGTCAGACTAAGTTTGCAGGCAGCATGGCTGCCTCCGGTCCTGGATATTTTTACTTCGCGGTCGCTGCGACGGTAATTTGCTCTAATAGAGCGCAAAAGGCTGCGCCGTACAAGCCCTTCTGTTACCGTAACATTGAGGCGGAAATATTAGTGTGTGTGTGTGCGTGTGCGTGCGTGCGTGCGTGTGTGTTTTTTCCGCGGTAGAGGCTACAGGACACGTCGTCGCATCAACTTGTGTCTGATGTTTCCACTGTGACAGTGCTGGCCTACACAGCTACACCAAGTTGCAGGGTTTTCCTGAGGTGCGCGCAGAGCTGGCTTCACCCTCCTGCACAGCGCTGCCTCCTGTCTGTGACGGGAGCTCCGGTTAGACCGTGTTTATGCTCAGGAGCCGCCACACTGACTTCTGTACGTTAAACCCACTAAATAAAATGAAAGCACATCAGACACACTCAGGACCTTCTTTTTAGGCTGATAAAAAAAAATGTGTGCTGTCATTTTAATTTAGGGTACACGCCATAAAAAAAGGAGACTGACTGAAGTGAAATAGTTGTAACCACAGAATACATTTTCTGAAAATGCAGATCGTTTTGTTTGTCATCAGCAGGACGTGATTATTTCTCTCCTTTTGATCAGTGGGTATATTTTGGCTGCATTCTGTCCCGGTTCTATTTTCGGACGTGTCCAGTTACAGAGTTCAGTCCTGACACAGAGTTCGAGACTCTGTCTGCCTCGAGTTCATTAAATATTAGTTTTCACTCCCTTAAAGTCTTTGACCTAGAAATGCATTAGAACACACTGGCAAAGAAAAGCGAATAGAGAGCGCTGCTGGGCGCAACAGCAACACGCTGCCGCAGGTTTTATTATAGCAGAGCAGAACTGTCACTTGTATAACAGGCAGCAGCACCGGCTTATTTTTTAAGAGTCAATCATCTTGCGGTTGAAATTGAAAATCGTAGTTTGGATGTTATTTGTATGACAAAAAGTTTTCAGTTAACTTATTTGATCAGTCAGTTCAAAGTGAACTGAAACTCCGCGCTGAGGACAAGCAAACTTTTCTCCGCTGATCTGAAGTCAGAGAAACGAGCAGCGTTAATGCGCGTTTCCATGTGTGACTCTAAAGAATGATCGGGCCATAAAACGCTGTTTATTCTGCAAAACTTTTTAAATCAATGAGTGTATGTTTTATTAAATACATAAAACCGTTATTATAGAAATATATGTCAGAAGTACTGTTGTCTGTTCCAGTCTTTTACTACGTGTTACACTTCTATCAAATCTATGAACTGTATTTGTTGTATTGTTATTTTAACCTGTGAGTCAGAGGTGGAGAGAGAAAGTGGTGGGAAAAGAAATTATTTCAAAGGTAGAAACTGAAACGTCTAGACAGTGTTTATTTAATAAATGGCGCCGCCTCCTGGTGAAAAGGCCGCATCTGTTGCTTCGTCCGCCACAGGATTATTTGAGGATCATAAATAATTTCAGCCAAGTTAACTTCCTTAAAGATGACCTGTACTCCAGCCCTAAAGTAAAGGCGTGGTTTATATTGTAGGACTCAAATAAATCCACTGTTCTGTGAAATAATCTTCATGGTTTTTTTTTTTCTGTTTGCAGAACTTGACAAAATGGCTTGCGCAGCAGACAGCTGCATACAGTTCACACGCCATGCAAGTGATGTTCTGCTGAACCTGAATCGGCTGCGTAACAGAGACATTCTCACAGATGTCACCATTTTGGTTAACAGACAGCAGTTTCGTGCACACAAGACCGTTCTCATGGCTTGCAGGTATGTGTGCGTTGTTTAAGCAGAGTTACATGAGACAGTTGTCCTGTCGCTGTCTGAAGAAGTCACTGATCTTTGTATTATCTGTCTGAATTTCTCTTTTGCGTGTTTGCAGTGGGCTGTTTTACACCATCTTTACTGACTCCCACAAGTGCAACCTTAATGCTATCAGTCTGGACCCAAAGGTGGACCCAGAGGGCTTTGCCATCCTGCTTGAGTTTATGTACACCTCCCGTCTCACACTAAAGGAGAGTCTGATCATGGCTATCATGAATACAGCCATCTACTTGCAGATGGACCACGTTGTGGACACCTGCCACAGATTCATCAAATCCAGGTTAGTAAAAAGTTCCACTGCAGCTCAGCATAAATCAGCCGTTAGCATCTGCATGCCTCTACATGTTTTTACTCTCTCGCTGTCTTCACAGTGATCCATCTGTCAAGCTGCCCAGAGATGAGTTTTTGGTCAGTCCATTGGTATTACCTCAGGATGTCCATGCGTATCGGCCCCATGATGTTGTTGACAGTTTGCACAGCCGCGTAGCTCCATTTAGGGATGGGAGGCCCTACGGCTCAAACATGTTCAACGGGGTCAGCACCCCCAGCAACTACCATCTTTACGGGCAGTTCCCCATGCCAGGATTCCCTTTCCCTCTCTGCAAGCTGACTGATGCCAAAAACGCTTTTGCTGACCTCTCTAAGAGTGGGATCCACCACAAGCATTGTTCTCCACATGACAGCGCCAACACCATCAGGGCAGAATACAGCAGGGCAGTTGGCACCAGCTCCTCCAGCATTATTCACTCCACCACCTACGCTTCCAGGGAGGTAGGGAGAGACGATGAGATAAGGAAGGAAAGCCACGAGGGGGTCAGCCAGTCTATCGGTCTCGGCACAAGGAAGCGTACGTTTCCTGTGTTAACCCTCGAGCACCAGAAAGATTCAGGCAAAGATCACGCTCCTCAGGCAGAGGAAGACCTGCTCCATCAGCACTACCCACTGGGAATCTCCTCCGCTGGACGCAAGAGCCTCATGAGCAGCCCACAGAGCCCCCTCAAGTCAGACTGCCAACCCAACTCCCCAACAGAGTCCAGCAGTAGCAAGAACGCTGGTCTCTCCCAAGCCACTGGAGTGCAAGCCCCACAAGGTACGCAGGACCCCAAAGCTCGCAACTGGAAGAAGTACAAGTTCATTGTGCTGAATCAGAGCGCTAAGGAAGACGAGGTGGGGCTGCGGGATCCCGGGCTTCGTTCTCCGCAGCGCCTTGGCCTGCAACCCTACCTCCACCCCAGTGACTCGGAGAACCTCGACCCACAAACCACAAGCAAGAGCAACGATCACAGTGAGGATCTACCAGTGCCCCAGGCTAGTCGTCTCAACAATATCATTAACAGGTGACGCTTTGGTTTGTTTGTTTTTTTGTCCAATACATAGCTGCATATTTTATGTAAATACAATGAGAAAATGAAAGTTTGATATGTGAATCATTTTGTATGAAGTGCTGGGAGGATTTTGAGGTAATGTAGAAAGATATGAAATGAGCAGAGGATTTTACAGTCAGTGTTTTTTTTTGTTTTGTTTTCTCTAATCCAGTAATCCCATGTGCCTCGGACAGCTGACCTCATGTCTTATTCCTTGAAACGAATCAGTGTTGCATTGAAATTCAATTCAACTTCATTTTAGAATCACATCTGGTTTAAAGTATTTGTCATATCCAATTTGAAACATTTGTTTATGCCTGACCTGAAGTATTTCTTTCCTTTTAACATGATTTGTTTACGTCTAACTTTGAAGTACTTGTTTTTTTTGTGTCTATAGTGCACTTGAGGGATCACTTAGGAACGGTGACAGCCGCCCTCCACACTACCTGAGCCGACTCAACTGCTCGTCTTGTGGCTCCCAGTCCCCACAGCACTCAGAAATCTGCCCCAACACCTCCAGGTCCCGTCAAGCAGAAGACATGGCAGAGCTCCACTCAGAGTACTCAGACTCCAGTTGTGGTGAGTTCACGATGGAATGCAACTCAAAAATGATCATGTATTATTTAGAACCAGAGATTAACTTTCATTATTTTTTCCTGAACAGAAAACGGCACATTCTTCTGTAACGAATGTGACTCCAAGTTTGCTGAAGACGAAGCGCTGAAAC
The DNA here is from genome assembly GCA_037833715.1 of Toxotes lorentzi. Lineage (NCBI taxonomy): Eukaryota > Metazoa > Chordata > Actinopteri > Toxotidae > Toxotes > Toxotes lorentzi. Next base: position 1,714,734 of record JBBMJY010000022.1, on the reverse strand, counting down.
AACATATTCTTCAAGTACACAGCGACAAGCCATACAAGTGCGACCGCTGCCAGGCTGCTTTCCGCTACAAGGGCAACCTTGCCAGCCACAAGACTGTCCACACAGGTTCCTCGATTTAAGAGATTCATTTATTGTCTTTCAGCCTGTGCCTCTTTGCTGCTGGATGCTAAAGTGTTTTTTGTTTTTTTTTTAATTTCTTATTTTCAGGAGAGAAGCCGTATCGCTGTAATATCTGTGGTGCTCAGTTTAACAGACCAGCTAACCTCAAGACTCACACTCGCATCCACTCAGGAGAGAAGCCATACAAATGTGAGACGTGTGGAGCTCGTTTTGTACAGGTAATAACGCACCTACGTTAAAATTTCAACATGTCTGATATTTAAAAAAATGTCCTTCTTTATTGTTAGTGGGTTAAAAGCACTGAGGCCTACTTAACTCAGAACTGTCATTATGGATAGGTACAGTTATTTTCAGCTTTACAGAAGTACAGTTACAGTGAAGAACATCCTTATTTCACTGTGGACACCAATACATGTGCTGTCTGAAAAGTTAGATCAGAGTGTGATTTTCACTCCTCAGCAACAGTTTTTATCCGTCAGATAATTCAGTTCAAGCTGATTTTTTTTCATTCATATTTCAGGTCGCTCATCTCCGTGCCCATGTGTTGATCCACACGGGTGAGAAGCCATATCCATGTGAGATTTGTGGAACACGCTTCCGTCACCTGCAGACGTTGAAGAGCCACCTACGTATACACACCGGAGAAAAGCCCTACCATGTAGGTTGACATACTGGATTGTGCATCTTTAAGTTATAAAATTGTACAATAATATAACCTCTTTTGGAATACAATTCAAGACAGTGAAACATCTTAATGTTGCTCCACTTTCGTTTTCAGTGTGAGAAATGCAACTTGCACTTCCGCCACAAGAGTCAGCTACGGTTGCATCTTCGACAGAAGCACGGCGCCATCACTAACACAAAGATCCAATACCGCATGTCCACGGCCGACATGCCCACTGACTTGACGAAGGCATGCTGAGCAGGAAAAAGGGAACAGTTTCAAAGGAGGCAATCTTGACCTTGGCATTTAAAAACCCCAACTTGTACAATCATCCAAAATTGTAGTGCCACACTGTGTTCATTAGACAAATTGGCTGTGTATGCCATTCTAAACGGGTTTCCACTACATGTGAACGTAGAGCCACATATGGCATCTTAGTCACTTTATTGTTTCTATATAGATATAAATATATATAAATGTATGTATGTTGGGATTGTTTCTAAGCTTTGAAGGTACATACTATATAAAGCTTTATTTTGTTGAGAGGGATGGAATGTAAACAGTCTGTTTTTTTGAAAATACAGTATTTTATATCAGAGAACTTACTTTTCTGGAAGTATTGAAAATTTTGATTGACGGGTGGTACATATATTTTAAGATAATGGGATTTGCGGCTGTATAGAGTTGTCTATACATTTTTATGTAGATGTGCGTACATGTTGCACCATGTCAAGTTGCCATATTCGTGCGAAAGGGAAAAAAAGTCAACATGACATTGTAATTGGATTTAGTCTAAAACATATCAGATGACTGCTGCTGTCTGATAATGATATGCATGAGGTACTCTCTTACCGTTGCCAGTTGTCGGCGTACATGAATTGGGCAACTGCATAAATATTGTGACATATTGTGTAATTATATCTGTGTGATTGCTCTCTGCTGGCAGAGCCAATCTAAGTGTTGAAATGCATTTCAAGGTACTGCTTTGTTATGACCAAGAAAATATTTTGCTTCAGATGTATTTGTATAGATGTGACTGACTTTTGTTTTTTGTTAATTTGTTTTTAATAAGTGAAGGTTTACAGTTTTGGTCATTGTTCTAGATCCTACAGTAAAAAGTTGTGTACGTGTCAAGGTTTTTGTTTGTACATACACTGTGTATTCAATGTGCCTTTCTCTATGGCGACTGAATTCCTCTTCATTCAGCCCAGCTCTATTAAGGTACAACTCAAGGACACCACTTGTCCTAATTCCCTGTGTGGGTGTGTGTGAATGTGTGTATGTGTGTATATATTTTTAAATGCTTGTCACCAACCTGAAAACATGCAAATTCATCATTGTAAATCTTCAGGACTTGTTTTTGGATTGGACTTTTTTAAACTGCATTAAAATTATTGTACAATGTTATAGATGTATGAATGTAAAATAAAGGTATTGGATTTCTATGTATTAACATCAGAGTGACCTCTTTTCATTTTCAGTGAGTTTGTCCTGTGTAAGTGAGCAATAACACTGAATATACAGACACAGTCTCACTGTTTTCACACCATCTGGCTACAAAAGGCAGAACTTGTAGATAAAGTATAGCACATTATGATTCATATTCAATAAACATCTGCACAGTAAAAGCGTAAAACCAGTTTCACTTTCAAGCTTTACAGCCTGGGGATCATAATTTTGACATGAACTTAAAAAAAGTTGTGCTGCAAAAATAAAGCACCTATAGCTTTGACCTGATTTCCATTGATGTCAACCAAAAGTGAAGTAAATACTTCTCGACTTTTTACACTATGAAAATATGCTCTATACTATGAGCTCTACACTTTCTGTCCATTCTCTTACTCCACAAAACTACTGTTAAAGGCCCTAACACAGCTTCAGATAAAACTGAAGGCAAGACCATGTAACAATTACAGGATAGTGTAAGTAGTACAGTAGAGCAGTATCATAGAGAACACTGACTGACTGAATAATGCCAGTTACACTGTACTAACTATCTAAAGCTTGTAAGCGGTTTGTAAATTAGTCCCTATAAAACCACTGGTCATAGAAGAACAAGTAAGGCTGCAGCAGCTCAATGCCTGAATGCACTGAATTGAGTGAAGTTGTGTTTTACTGCTGATGAATTAAACTTTTTGTTTGTAAGCAGCAGAACGTACGAAGTTTAGCTTGAAATGATGCGATGGGGAAGCAGCAGGACTGATAACCCAGTGGCTCCATCACTCGTATTAAAATATGCATCACACATCCAGGAGACGAGCTCCTTACACTACGTCTCTTACAACACGCTGCCAGGTCTTCACTACAGTCTCACTTTTTAAGTGATCTCAGTATTCTGATTTGGGTGACTCGCACTATGATTTTAATCTTTAATTCCCTAAATGCAAATTCATTTACAAAAAAAAAAAAAAACTTTCTTCCATGATCACAGCTCATGGTAATAGAGTTTACTCAGTTTCTCCAATAATTTGAACTAAACTAAAATATTTAAACATTTTAACAAAAAATAAAAAAAGAAAGAAAAAAGGACCTACGACAACAAATTGGTCAAAATGTAAAGAAAATAGCTTTTTATTTTGAAGTGACATAAAAAAAAAATCACAAAGTTTTTAAAGATATGCAGCAGTGCTGGTATTATGCACCAAAAACATTACAACATATCTTTACCACTACTGGGCTCATAATTGCATTTATTTCTATTTCTTTTAAACTAAACAAAAAGACAGTATGAAATAAAGCCTCCTGAGGTAAAGAGGATTTTTTTGTTTTGTAAATTATTGATCACTAATGTCAGGAATGCAATTAAATTCTTGTGATAGAGCAGAGGCTAATGACAAATACCACTTAAGTACAAGAGCTGGACAAACTTTGCTTAACTTTAAATGAAATTAACTCAGAACTTAAACTACTCATTACTATCAGTCACCAAAAGTCCACCCCACCACCCGCCCCGAACTAAAGCCCATCCTGCAGGAAAATCACTGCTTCTGCTGCATTGCTTCTTTTCGTGCAGCGTCTTGCAGTAGCTGAGTGTCCACTTCATCTGCAGGTAGCTGAACGTACCGGACCACAGATCCACGGATGAAACAGTTTTTCACAGAGAGCTGAAGCAAATTAAAACAAAATGGAGTTTGAAGACCATAATGCAAAGTGTTGGAGATGCCGTGAATAAGCTTTCAGGAGCACATCTGCCACATGTTATATTAACAGATAGCAGATGACAGAATTGTTTTTTTCGTTTCTTTGTTTCAGAGCGTCTCATTTCATGCAACTTTAAAATTAGTAACAGATACTAAAGTTTTATGGGTGTTGAAGGGGTAAACCTTTTCTTTGCCACATTTTTGGTTTGTACATACAAAATGCAGAAATGTCCATAAAACATTGGTATGACACCAAACAAGGAAATATTTCAAGTTTTTGGTGTTATACTTTTTACTATGAAGGGAAAATATAAACATTCCTTTAGGATGGATTATGTATTCCACACGTAAAGCATGTAAACAGACCTCTGCGTCAGCATCTGACAGTCTGTAAGTTTCCCATGGGTCCTCAATACACACGTATGTGTGCAACTGTTTGTGTGTGTGTATGAACTTATTGGGGAAGAAAACTCTTTTTACAGCTAAGACCCCAAAAAGTAGTAATGTATTATCTTCTTCTGAAACATCATCAGTTCAAAACCGTATTAACAATTCTCCTAAAATCAGTAAACTGCATTAAGTATTGTGGTGATAACACAACGTTAAGAAGTGCAAATATTCTGTGAGGGCCTGGGGTGTCCAGGACCCCAAACAGAACATGTAAGGGCTGAAATGTGTGAAGACAGAATGAGTAAAACCTACCATGTGTGGATATTTCTCTGGATCTGTGACACTGATGTCTGTGAGCTTAATGTTCAGATACTGGAACACACAAGAGGAGAACAGATGTCAGAAGATCAGAAGCCACAACCGAGCAGTCTGATGGAAAATGTAAATGCTGATTAGCTTTGTATCAAAATAAGGAAAATAAATTTATTATTTCTAACCTGGTCAACAGAATGAAGTGTCCCACAGATGCTAAAACAGAGATGTTAGAATAAAAACGATTGATTATTACATTAACAGACATCCCATCATTTCTCTGAAAGCACTGAGGAAAATGGAGGTGAGTGAACCACTGAAGTGGACAAACAAGTGGTTAACGAAAAAAAAAAAGAAGAACGTGCATTAAATTAAATTCAAAACAACAGCAGAGCCACTAATACGGGGTCTGCACTACATGTACTGTTCAGTGTTTTCTGACAGGGAGGAAGTCATTCAGTGTTATGCTGAATTTATCTGCCAACAACGTTAATTAAAATGGAGGTTACGAGTCTAATTCGAAAAGAAGAAGTTACCTCAGGTCGTTTTTAAGCTCCACCACCACGTCCTTTCCCACCAGAGACTTGAAAAACGAGTAGAAAAGCTGGAAAACAGAGCGACGTGCTAACGTTAATGTTAGCTGCGAGCTAACTGTCCAGCACGACACAGGGTGCTGAGAGCGAGCACACTAAAGCACGTGACACCGATACTATGAACTGTGGGTAGTTCAGCGCCTCACTGAATGTTCAAATGAGGCATTTAATGCGAACTAAAAGACAAATTCAGACATTCAAACTGATTTCTTACCATTATTGCTGTTGGTAATCTTGTGAGTGTGCGTCTGGTGTTGATGATGTATGACGCTGCGTAATATTTCTGCGCCGGACCACGGTGTAGTTACTGACCTTCTCCACACGGGGGAGCCAGAGGTGCGTTCAATGTTCACAGGTGTGGAAAACACATTGAACTTTAGTAGCAGAGATTTAAGGTTTTATTGTTGCTCGTTAAGTGAATAGTCTGACCGTAAAGCATCATATCATCACTGTGAGGTCAAACATGTAACACGGTGTCTCACAGAATGACTGTATCTGTATCTCTGTTTAACTGATACTCTGAAGTTTTTCTGCTGATGGAAACCTGCTGGGCTTTTCAGCAACTTTCTTGAATTACAGGGTGGAATGTTTTGGTTTTTTTTAATGGCAGGGCACCATGTCCAGAGGCACAGGATAAGAAACTAGAGAAGATCTAGGATTCACTAGACCAGTGGTTTCCAATCTGTTTGACTTCTGACGCATCGTCAATGATTGAAGGAGGTAAATTATCCAGTATTTCACGTGACAAAGAGAAAACATATCTGAAAAAAAGATATGGAGAAAATATTTTCTTTCCTCCCGTGATTCCTTACATTTATCTTGCGATCCCTTGAGGTGTCCTGAACCCCAGGTTTGGAACCACTGGTTGAACACTCACTGTAATGTGCTCAGATCTTCATGTAACAGAGTGTAGAAAAATCTTTTGAGCATCTTCTTAATATTGTACGTCAGAAACCGTTCAATGATATTAAAGAAAAAGTGCAGCTCAGCCTGACTCGTTTCTGACTGGTCCAAATAAAATGAGAAACATCAGGTGTTTACTTTTTTTCAGTACCATCAAGTAAAGTGTCTTAAATGACTGAAATATTTTACTAGCTTGGATGGGAGATAATAGTCACACTCTGCATGCAGTTCCTCCCAGCAACAGCAGATGGGAGCAAATGATAGCAATGTTAAAGTACCAGACCCAGAGTTTGGACTCTGCCTCATAAGTACGAGCAATGATTCTGATATGAGGCTGTGAAACAAAAACCAAGAACGTCTCATTAAGCTTAAACATTCAGATTTATTGGAGCATTTATTACACATGTTCAAGGCAAACATATCAATGTCTGTGCAAGATAATACTGTGTGGTAAACAACCGTTAGCTACTGTATAGTGTAAAACTCCACATGAAATGTGACAGGATGATTTAGTAGCAGAGTTCAATTTAAACCTATGTTGTAATGTGAGCACAGCGGAAACGAAATCTGAAAATGGGTCTCTAATGTTTATGTAATTTTAAAGGAACACACTTTGGTAGTAGTCTTACTTGCCATCTTAATAAGGATACCAGAGCCAACAGCCCGTTAGCTTAAGCATAAAGAGTGGAGAGAGTGGACACGAGACTGCAATCAATCAATCTCATCTTACTCTCAGCAAGAAAGAAAATATATTATATATTTCCCAAATATTTCCCACAGTGTCTACAAATGAACAGGCACTCATCAGTGACACACACACAGCAAGGGCAGTGACTGGATTAGGCAGGAAGCTGTACGGTCAGTGAGGACCGGCGCTGTAGCCTGATCTCACTTCACAGAACGGCCCATCTTGGGAACTTCAGGATGTGCTAAAAGAGACAGAGAATTTTGTATCATCATTTGAACATTTGTCAGGAAATTTAAGACAAAGAGTTTTCCTTACTGTCTTTGAGAGGCTGTGACGGGCCAGGTCTTGCTGGTGGTCTGAGTTTGCTGGGGAGTTCAGAGTTGTCTCTGTAGTCTCTGGATTTAGGAGCCTGAACCTCCGGCATGCCTGGTCGGGACTTAGCAGGTAAACGAGGTCGGTTGAATGCCACCCCACCTTCTGAGCGTGAAGGCACCACTGGTTTCTTGTGAGCTGAGGGATGCGTGGTGCTGGAGGTTGGAGGCTGAGGTTTGGTTTCAGAGCAGGTGAAGGAGCGGTTGCGTGGGGTGGGCACTGGCGGGCGGTCAGGTTCTCCATCTGCTGGTTTGGAGGGTAAAAACATTGGGTCTGGGGGTGTGAGGTGGTCTTTCTGCGGCACGTCTTGGTCCTTGCCCCAAGCATGGGATTTTCCCATTGAACCATACAGCGGGTTGTCAAACATCTCTGACATCTTTTCATCCTCACCACTATGAGACAAAGGATCATGTTAGTAGAGATTGATTGATTCAGCTGCACTTTCTGCTGAATCATGTCAGCCTCTGATTAGTTATTTTAGGTGTTCTGCTGAGCACTGAGAGGCTCAATGAAACTGCAACTGAAGTCACTTCACACCAGAAACAGACACTTACATGGGACAAGGTTTTGCAGTGGGACTGCGTGAGCTCACTTCAAAGCCACTCTTCTTAGAGTCTTTACTCCCTTGACCAGCAATAGGAAGAGTTTTTGGCGGCATGCTGTAACTCCAGCCTTTATCTATCACATTCCCACTTTTGACGGACACTCCCATGTAACTGGGGTTAGAAATATCATGTGTGTGGGTGATTGAAGACCTGTCAACAAAGCAGACAGAAAATATGACAGCAGGAAGTCATGTTTGAGATATTCTGAAGTAACCGCAGGTGAAAAAAAAAAGTCTCACTTGCTGAGGTCACCGCTTTTGTATTTTGAGGTGACAGGGTCATCCCTTTCAACTTTGATGAAATCTGAAATCAGAGTAAAACAGGAATTGATGCTACAAGATCTGAAGTTCTTCATTTAATAAGCAAGTCCTGAGCCGATTTCCAGACTCACCATATAACTTCTCCGTGGGTTTGCCCTCAGAGGTGTGTAACTGGATGCCACCGGTCAAGGTGCCTGTCTTCTCTCCATGGTGAGTCAGTGTGACCTGAAACTCTGTGTAGCAGAACTCGGCAGCTCGCAGTGCAATACAGCCCTCACCTTTCAGAATAACACATGAGTAAACTGTCAGCACTGCTCAGCTCAGTGCAGCGTGTATTACAAACTGCATCTGAGTTCATTACCGTATGACTCGTCACAGTCTGTCGACTTCACACAGATGAGTATGTGCTGGTCCAAAAGGTACTCGGGGTCAGAGATGATGGGGGTGAGCTTGAAAAGACAGAGAGGGAAATGAATGAGGATTGTCCGATGCTACATAAAGGCAAACTGATCACCAAAAAACTGCACTTTACCACGACTTGGTTGCCAAACCAAACTTTTATGGACCCATCTGAGTGCTCTGTGTTCTCTCCCTCTGAAGTCTTCACAGTTTCTGTAGAGAAATATTTGTTTTGATCATCTTTGCCTATTTTGAAGCAAAAACCGAGGGAATTCAACAAGATGAGGCCGTTCAAAAAGATGAAACATACTCTCCAAGCAGCTGGAATGATATTCAATGAAGAACTTGGTCTTTGATTTTGTCAACAATATGGCCACACAGTTCATGATTTGTATCCCACCCTGGGGTGCACTGTTCAGATCTGAAAAATGAAAAAAAACAAAAACAAAAACACACTTACATCGTACTACAGTTCTACAGCAAGGAACATAAGCTCAGCTGCAGTGTGGTGTAGCTGGTGATCATACCCTGCTTGGAGACAAACTGTGAGGCAACTCCAACTTCAAACGAGGCAAATACTGGTGAGTGGTCACTTGTCATGATGTCATTAGTGCACCCTGCAAGGTGAAGAGTTCATTCAATTGTTTGTCTCATAAAATGCAATTAAAATGTTTAAAAAATGTTGTTATACTTTATTCTATAGGTCCGTTCATTTTTACAAATGCACATTTGAATTATAAACAACTACTTTGTCAGGAACTTTAAAAAGAAAAACAAAACTACTCATAGCTCTGCAAACAAACATAAAAATGATCAACAGTCAATGCATCATGTTCATTCACATAAAGAGGAGTTCAAATTTATCCAACACCAATTAAAGAATATGTAGGGATCACTCCTGTAGTATAATACAGTGAGTCCAGTGATGGTCTAAAATACCTTCTTAATTTCCAGTTTTCTTCACAGAGTGGGATATTAATTACATCTTCATCTCTAAATCTCCAGCTCCCACTTTTCTTTCCTTTCATTTTACAGTGGAATTTTTTTTCTCTCTCTGGTGAACAAATATGTACTTACTCCCCAGTATATACACTAATGCATATCTGCAATAAGCTAATATTTGACTGTTCAGCTGACACCCTAAACGACAGTTAACTGGAATTAATTACATGGAAGATATTTCAACACTGTCTCTATTTTCCCTCTAAATAATGCCAAATTCCATTATTTTTTCTAGAACCTTTCCTAAGAAATTATCCTGAAATGATGGACCTGTAAAATAAATCACTACCAAAAACTGTTCATGCTGAGTTACTCACCATATGCTTGGCAGACAACATGAACCAGAGGGTATGACTTCCGCAGGACCCGATCACACCATGAGGGTAAATTGTATTTTGTCTGGAGAGTTGGGTTTGTCACACATACATAAATAAAGTATATCACAGATTTCAGAATATGACAGGACTGAAAACCAGTTTAAGGTTTACAAAGCTGCTTGTTGAGTTGTCTGTTTGTGCTATCTGAAGACTTTCTGACTAACAATGGATGCTCAATGCCTGTAGATGAGTTGTATCTTAAATTCTCTATGAACCACAACGTATCTTCACATGGACTTTTTGACCTAGATGGCTTAAAGCACAAAACACGTAGTTGCTGTTACTGTTTCTGTGCTATGGGACATGACAGGATCCATACAGGGAAAAGACATCTGACTAAACATAAGCTTACCCCCGTGGCTTTGGCCTTTGTGTAGGCATACTTCTCTCGCGTGTCTCTTTCAAAGCGATAGGTGGGGGCAAACGTGATTTCCTCCTCATCTACAGTAAAAAATTAACAGGACATTTGTTTTTAATATTACGATGTATCCTGACAATTAATAAATGCACAGAACGTCCACAAAAAAGTTGTTTTAGTTAATGCAAGTCACATTCAGTATAACCTGCTGTACAGTGTCTACATTGGGTAGTTTGCTGAAGGGTTTTCTAAATGTGGTCATGGCTCACCAAAATGCAAGAAGACCTTTCCATCATTCCTCTCCATGCTGAGCTGGTCTTTACTGAGGAGTTCCTGGTACTGCTGCTGTTTGATCTTTGTCACAATGTAGTCAGCTTCCTGTGAAGGGAAACAGTGCAGAGTAGTGACTTTTCCTGCCTAAAAGTTTTTAGCAACTGAGTGCTTAGCCACCTGACAACCAGCATGCCCATGACCAGGAGCGCTGTACAAGTCACTGAGGTACAGCACTCCTGGTCTCTGATGTCTGAGCTAAATGTTATGTCGGTAAATTTCATAAAATGTATATAAAAAGCAAACACAGATCATATATTTGTGAATCTGCAAGTCATTATTAGGAAGAATAACAACTGAAGTTCAATGAAAATGTTATATCACCAGTTAATTTGGTTCCAAGCACATACAATATGTTATATTATATTTGTTTTTGTATCATTTCTGTACAGTATAAATTCATTACAACATACTGTAGATTGGAATTCAACGCGGTAGTTCAAATCACCAAGCCAGAAGAGGTGGGTGAACCGATTTGTAATGTCAAATGGATTGAGCTTCTTATCTCCCAGATTCAGGAATCGCAGGATGTTGGTGTAGTTTTGATTGCGTCTGCAAATACAGCAAAAATGAAAATTCCTCTATTTATATCAATCTAACAAATAACACATTATTGATGGAACTGGTCATGTATTCTATAATAATGGTAACCCCACAAAAAAATGTGCAATGCTATGTACACTGTTGTATTATGAACGCATAAACAGCCCTTAAAATCCCATTTAGTTTTATTGGTGGATAATGTTGAATTTGCATTCGGTACATACTAGAAAGAGGACATACTGATTTATTTATTTTTTTATATTTATGTTTTTTTAGCAGAATATTACCTGTAAAATTAAATACTGACAAATACTCAAAACAGACAGATGTGGTAGAAAGTCAGAAATATAACTGAAAGTAAATAATACTGTAAATAAATAATTCATATATAGTGTAAGAAGAAATGTATAGCTTTATTTTTAATTTTCACAAGTTAAAGTTCTCATGACCTATGTGGCTAACTGTTAGCTTAACAATGTGACACACTCTCAGTAAGTCTCAGCTATGTTGTTGTTGTTGTTGTTGTTGTTGTTGTTGTTGTTTTCATAAAACTACATAAGTTAAGTTAATCATCAATATACTACACTGCACACTCCTGTACTACTGTTTAACCTCTTGTATCAGACGCTCAAACATTTTAGCCAAAAAAATTCCAATAACAATCTTAAGCTGCTACTCAAGCTTAGTGCTGTGAGCGCGCCCCAGCAAATAAACGTGGCAAAGATGAGCAAATCAAAATTGTTATCATTTCCGCTCTTCTCACATCTGGATTCTGGCAGCTGGACAGTCAGGACTCAGAGATAATGTTTGCTAAGACTTTAGCCCCCCCCCCCAGGTTAACGCGATAAAATGGATCTTGTTGTTGTTTATCTGCTGACCTGAGCTTCTTCTCACTTCCAGAAGTCAGGTGACTGTTGACAAAGCCAAAAGATGTTCCATTGAACATGAAGGACACTCCTACCGCTCCCTTGTTTCCTACAAAACAAACATTACAGTGGGTACTGATGGGTAATTGTTCAACAAACTTTCACAACACGTCATTAAATGGCTTGTGGAGAAGTGGAACTGCTTACCCAGAGTGTTGGCGATCCCCGTCTTCACACTGTCAGAGAAAACATGGGAGATCCTGTTTTCGTGTTCAGGCTTGGCCAAGACCATAATCCGAATGTTCCACAGAGTGTGAATCGCCACCTGGATGTTAGGAAATGTACGTTACACACTACGGCTCTGCACTGGCATTCTGTTGGTTCTTTGTCACATTCACTCACTTGTTTAAAGCTGATGTTTGTGATGTTCCTCAGGACTCCTTTCACTGTGTCTGCCCACTCCCTTTCACCCAAGGGATCCTCCTGAGTCCCGATGACATAGAAATCATGCGGGATGTGATCTGCTGTGTCGTCCCGGGTCTTCCCTTGGCCCTTGCACTGAAACCAGGAGTTGATGTTGTGGGGGGGACTGGCGTTGCCTGCAGGTTCATGGCAAAGTCTCTTACTGTCATGTTACTTTGTTAGTCATAAAATCAAATTTATTCAAACATTAAAGGTCTTAACATTCTCACCCATGTTCCAGGTGCCAACGAACACTGTGATCATGTCTGGTTCAGGCTTTTCAGAGTGTTTGTTCTTCATTTGTTGAAGTAGTTGGCAAAATCCCTCCCTTTTCTGGAGAGAAACATTACAAAAAACATGGCTTCTGATGACAAACGCTTTCAGTTGTACCTCATGAATTACATAAAATCTGTCGGCTATCAGTCGGCTCACTGTTGCCAGAGGTCTGTTACCTTTGTGTCATTAAACACAAACTCTTTACGTGAAATCTTCTCTTTCTCCGTCTCCACCACGATGACAAGTTTGGCGTGCATTTTCTGAGATTTCACCAACTGCAGAACTGAGAAATAATCGCAGTGCTTTCATTAAAATGAACAGTGTTTATGGTTTACAGCAGCTGTGAAACACGGCCTGGCGTCTACAGCCATGGCAACAGCTCTGTAAGGCTGTAATTAGGCTTAGAGCTAAATGCTACAGCTACCATGCTAACATGCTCACAATGAGTGAGTGCAGCTGAGGCTGATGGGAATGTCTTCAGAATTGTAGGTAATTGGTCCCAAACAAAAGTATTTTACAAACTGAAATGTTAATCTGATCTGATGATGGCGCTACCTAAGAAATCAGGGGTCACCAGTGTGGTTCCAGTTTATCCTGAGGGGGATATGAATGTAAACCAGATTTCATGGCAAACCTTCCGATTCCTGTCAACACATTTTATTAAAAGCCACAAACGTGAATCTCGTGATGGGGCAAGAGGAAAAGTTGGAGGGTTACCACAATCAGCAGGATTCATTGTATGAGGCTCATGAATGTAAAAAAAAAAATTATTGCAATATTTCAGACGCTAAATATCCAAAGGAATGAGTTCATAGACTTCTTACTTTTGTTGTGCACATAATATTTGTCTTCAGGTCCATCTTTTGACTTCTTGAAGTAGAGTTTCCCACTTTCAACATCCACCTTCAGGACCATCTTTGTGGAAATACCAAGAGATTCTTGCTTCACCTGAGGGTGAAAGAGGAAACAAATCAAAGAAACCACAGATGTCCAGACATGTTATCTCATTGTGTTTTCCTGCAGTGTAAGACCATAACTAGTTTAGAGAAGCACCTCAAATGTAACAATCGGTATGAGAGATTTCCTGTGACTTCCTTCGTGTCCAACAGACTCAAACACAGAACTTTTAGCCTGAAAAAAAAAAGAAATATAGAAGAGGTTTGTCATCCTTAACATCATCTGTTGATACGTCAAAAACCAAGATTATTCATGGTGAATCAGTAAAATGAGCCACTGCACTTTACCTTATCTTCTATTGAGTAGAGCAGTTTCGTCAGTTGCTCAAGCCTAAAGGTCACAGACTGACCTGAATCAGCAGAAATCTGAAAACAAAGAAAACCTCATGTTAAGGACTCTTTGTGTGTGTTGATACTTGGGCAAAGAATAAAGCGTGCTACCCACGTGTTTGGGAAATTGGCCTATCCCTGGGGAGAGCTGTTGGTCCAGCGCTTTATGTACGGCCTCCAGAACTGGCAGAATGTGGGAAATTTCACTGCCTCACAGAAAAGATCAGAGCATGGTTAAATCAGCCCACTACATTATAGCCCATATAATTCTGTTTGACTGGTAACTCTACCTGTTTAGAGTCTTGCAGATTGACATTGTTAGCTTCTTGAGTCCGGGGAGGTTGGGGTTACCGTTCTGTACCTGTTCAGCATCCAGGCAAACGGAGGTTCTGAAGTATTCTTGGATGGCCATTTGATGCTCCTCAGGTATTCTGGAAATATGTAACATTTGAGCCCCTTGAACACCATTACCTCATATTTCAAACATCACTGCCCATAGAGCCAGTGCATCATTTTGCATGATGAATCATCTGGCTGTGGACAGTTACAACTCGCTATACAACTTTTGCAAATGTGACCGTACGTTGACAGGTCCATATGCTGCAGTCTCATCAGGTAGGAGTCTGATAAAGATCTGCAGGCCTGTTCAGAAGACTTGGAGTCACTGTCTTTCACTTCGTTTCCTGAGAAGTTCCTGGGCGGAAGCTGTGGTGGAATATTGTTGGATTCTGTAGCACAAGACATTCAAGATGTTTAGGAATGTTTACAGCTACGACAGACACATACTTTGTTCATTATATTATAGCCACTATGCAGAAGTGAGGGTGTTTGACCTGGTTCCTCGTCTACCTCCTCCTCCCTCTGGATGGAGTACTGCAGATGTGTGATCAGACCCATGTTGGGACTGTAATATGCCTCCACCAGCTGAGACAGCACAGTGAAGAACCTGATGGGAACTCCCTCAGATGCCTGAAGAGCAAATCGCAGCAGATTTTCTGATATCTCTTATGGCACAACAGCAAGTTTAAGTTAAATGGAACGCATCCTGATATATCATTCCCCATACATTCACCTAAATTTTACCATCAACACATTTGAGCTGACCTAGACTACTGACTGTACCTCACACAGCTGCACATTTCTGCCTGTTCAAGCTGCTTGTTTGAGAATCATGATACCTACGTTCTTTAAAAGATGATAGTGCTGACTATAATATAGCACCAAAAGTGCAGGAACTCCATAGTGGTGAGTACTGGTCCAGTTCAAGCACTGGTATTACCAAGGCTCTCTTTAGGTCCCATCGTTGTGCCGATGTTGGACATGATTCTTTACATGCTTGTCCATCCTCAAAACAGAAATCATTCAAATTTGGTCACAGAAAATGTAGGTCCCATCTTTTTTTATGGTATATGCACTTGCTCCCATATGACTGCAGTTTCTCTATGTTTAATTCCATGCTGATAAAACTCAAATACATCCATCTATAATAACTCACAGGCCCAAGCTATTTTCACATCCTGCAGAAGCAGGCTGGATATTTCACTAAAAGCCAGAAATGTGAACCTGCTGGTGGGACTGGAGGAAATCAGGGGCTCACCAAATTCAGAAAACTTTATTTATCCCCGGGGGGCAATTTAAGAGCAAAGCCAGTCAAAGTCAGTAAAAATCCATCCTCTGGCGAACTTGAACATCTGTACAAAATTTCATGTCAATCTGTGACCTAGTTGTTGAGCAGTTACAGTCTGGACCACAGTGGTCGACTCATCGACTGGCTGATGTTACCAACTCTTGAGCCATGTTGCTAGAATGGCTAAAAATGTTACCACAAGCCAATGATCAGTTAAGACCAACGTTTGTCTGAATATATACTGCACTTCTTAAATGAGGTTACAGACTAACAGGCACAGCAGCGGTGAAAATGTCTGTGTACCCGCATTTATTCTTAATATTAGAATAGAAATAGCTTTATCTTCAGTTATGGTGTAAATGCTTGACACCAACAATTAAACAACCATTATAACTCATCTGACTTTGGATCAGTGTAATGGTGACTCTTCGTACCGTTGACCCACCTGGACAGAGAGCTTTTTATCTTCATTTGGCAGGATTCTGTATGTGTACACACAGTTCTGGTATCTGTGGTTGAAAAAATAATATGCAAACGTGTGTCACTGGAAAATGACACAACAGTTGGGTACAGAAACATGCTGGCTGGTGCATTCAGTCTATTGAATCTGCTTTCGGAACAGTTTGCATAGCATTTTAAATGTAGGTTGCCCCATGAAAAAAAAGAATGCGACTTGCCAGGGGCAGAGAGTGTTGCTTTGTTGCAGCGCAGTGCAAATAAAGCAAAAGCAAAGGCAAATAAAGGGGAACTAGTCTTGTGAGTGCATATGTGCAAAAAATGTATTATACAGTGTAACACAGCAGGGGGGACGTTAAAATTTAATCATGCTATATTAAACATGTCTGAATTGTGATGTTTAGAGCAGTTTTATCCTAAAACTAATGCCATAAACATCAGTATAACAGCCATGTCCTGTCAGCTTTTCTTTCATTAGTTAGGATCTCACGTAGCTCATATTTCATGTTATGAAGGTCTCAAGAACAAGGAACAAGAATCAGTATCCACTCTGTACAAAACTAAACTGTAAGTGCCATAATTAGAAATAAGCAAAGTCTACTTACAAAACACAGAGGGCATAAGCCCCCTGAATGGACTCACTGTCCCGGATAAGGAAGCTTCCATCTCTTGCAGCTTTGGATAGAAGATCCTCGGCTTTGGATCGAGTTATATTGCCATGGTACCAAGGTTGATAACTTTGCATCCTGTTTCTCACCCCAGAACCCGAACTCAATAGTTTTGCATCTGCTCTCAAAAAATATTCTAGCAAACCAAAGTAGACTCAGTTTTTCACTCTGGCAATTTTCATCTTTTCCTGGTGCGTGACTTCTAAGTCTTTTCCTTCACTTGTTCATCCTCTGCCTCCAAAAGCTGTAAAAGGAAGCTGCTGCTAGCTCAGCTCTGAACTTCCTCATTTGAGAAGTGCGAGAGGAGGGCCCTGGTGCCTCCACTCTGCTTGCTTTATGACAGATCTACAGAGCTGTAAATTAAAATACAGACTTTTGCTTCCTGAGTAAAAATTGTTACCATGTTTCTCAAATAATGAACCAACATAACTAGCCCTTTAGTTTGTGTACACTTGTTTGTTGTCACCCGTCCAGAAAACAGTGAAGTCGTTTGTAAAAACTTAAGTTGAAAGAAGTAAAAAAAAAAAAAAAAGGGGAAGTAACCACAAAAGGCAAATGTGATGTTTTTACTTGTTATAGTCAAAGAATTTACTGATAAATTTGCTTTTAGGTAAATTATTTAATAGTATAAGAATCCTCACTTGGTTCCCAGAGGCTGTTTTAAAGCTCAACTCATCTCTGCTTTAACAGAGAAGGAAACAAGCAGTCATATTCACCAAGAGGACCCAGCCTGAGTGTGACTGCTAACTGTTTAACCATCTAATATGAATCAAGAGAGCTCAGGGGTTTTCTAAAGTATATACATTCAGGAAATACAAGTTTAGAGTGGCTTGCCATGTTCATGTGATGGACAGGAAGTGTTGCAGAAATATGAGGAGGAAAATAAGCTGCTCACAAACCACAACATGGGTCACATGGTACGAAAAGAGAACTACACATTGACAAGTCAGTGCGCCCTCAGAGGTTTCTGTCCCTGCATTGGAAATAGGTTTGTCACTTTCACGGAGAGCACGTCAAAGTCTCTGACACACAGTGACAGTAAAGAAAAGACACATGACGTGAAATCGTACTTTTGCTTTCATGACACAACAGCTGAAATCAGATAGATACTTTTTTATAGAACAGCATTGAAAGGCAGATGTTACAGATACAAAGCAGAAATAAGAGAATGAAATTCGAGTCAGTTATTGTTATGTATATATATATATATATATATACGTTGGTAGAGCAATGATAGCCTTTTTTCAGACTTAACATTTTCTCTCCAGAGTGATTTTGTAGCAATAACAACTTTAATGTTCACAACTTCAAATCAGAAAATTTGAACTCAGATTTTACCAGTCCGTGTGAATTATATCTTTCTGCCTCAAACATGACTCTTTTTTTTTTTTTTGCAGATAATGGTTAGCTAAACCGACTCAGTAAAATAGGGATTAATAGTTTGTCATGCAATAGTGCAATATCACAGTATACCATGGGCAAAATAATAAATGCATACCAAAGGAGAGTTAGGAAGCAGGATGACGGAGAATATATGTACAATCAAGATTTGTCGAGCACAAGCAACATTAACAAGGTGCTGGAGTGTTCCAGCATTTTCAGACAGTAATGGATCAATGTCATTTCATGGCAATCCATACAATAGTTGTTGAGATAAACAAAACGCTGCAGATAAAAAAGGATATTTAAAGCTAACTAATGAGTTTTTACCACATTTGCCATAGGATGTAAAACAGGAAAAAGTCAAAGTTGAATATGTACATTTTATTCTGCCTCATATTTGGTTTAAAAATTCTTCCCTTTTTTATATTCACAATTTTCTATTGATGGATGAAGACTGTTGATGGCGGCAGAATAATGTTTAGCCGCAGTTCCAACATTCAGCCTCGTAGGGTGGGGTAGACAATGGGACTGGGCTTTAAATTCAGGCTGGGGCAGCTACTGTGGCGCATCAACCTTATTGTGGAATGAGCCCCAGCCTTCAGTCGGGCAGAGGCAATAGTCAGTCAATAGTCAGACCAATTTTGGTTGTATTGGAAAATCGTGCTCCAGTTTGAGTTCAGATTCCTCAGAACTCAGACTTGGCACTGACAGAACTCTCATGTGTTCCCTTTAACTCTCCACTGGTGGCTCCTGACACTCCTGCCTTATCTTTGCAAAACATTTGTGTTAGAGTCCCGCGAAACTTCTTGGCCCCAAACACGTAGACCAGGGGGTCCATAGCACCATTCAGACACGTTAGGGAGGAGGTGAGACGGTTGGCCAAGCTCAGGCCTCTGCGTGTCTGGCAGGACACATCAGGGTGGCTGTACCTCAGGATGAAGGTGGCCCTGCTCACGTGATAAGGCAGGAAACAGACCACATAGATGAGTATTACCAGGCTGATGGTCCGCAGGGCCCTCAGCTTGAGGGCCGGCTCTAACCTGGAGCCCTGATGCAGGCTGTGAATGATGAGAAGGTAGCAGGAGAGGATGGCGAAGAACGGTGGGGTGAAGGCCACTGCCAGTGAGATCAGTGCATTACGCGAAGCCTTCTCTCTGTACAGCTGCAGACACACTGTCACACCATCCACCTCTGCAGTCTGGTGGGTGACTAGCAATGGCGCCATGGAGACAATAACCAGGGCCCAAAGAGAGAAGCTGATAATGTGAGCATAGCGAGCACGGCGAACCTTCAGCGACTTGACAGCATGAACCACAGCCAGGTAGCGGTCTGCCGCCACACAGGCCAAAAAGTATAGGCTTGCATACATGTTGACATAAAACAAAAAGCCAACTACCCTGCAGGGCACCTCGCCAAAGGGCCAGTGGCCTCCTGTGAGGTGGTAAGTGGCCCTCAGCGGGAGGATGATCACGTATGACAAGTCTGCTACAGCCAGGTGTATCAAAAAGATGTTAGCTGGGGAAGAAGCGCCACGCTGATGACAGAAGATCCAGAGAGCCAAGCTGTTGCCGTTCAGCGCCAGGAAGAAAACCAGGATGTAGAAGCATCCAAATAAAGTGTCCTCAGCTGTCGTTGTCACTGCTGCACAGGTCTCTGATGACTGATTAGACAGCAGGAGAGGCAGCTCCACTGTAGTAGACTCCAATGTGGCGGCTGAGGAGACAAACAAAACTTGTTATAAATTTATCCAAGAAGCAACTTTCAGGTGCTTTTGATCTCTAAAATAGTTCATTGTTAGTATTCTGACAGCAAACTCCCCCAGTGACAGGAAACCACACCAGCTCAACCCCTGACCACGTACATGCTTAGGCAGGGAGACTGTCGCAGTGCCAGCCTTACAAGGCAACGATCGATGTCAGTATCCCTAGAAAATGTGGACATGCCCTCTGAGCAGATAAATACCTAATTCTGACCTCAACAAGTACTGGACGTCCGCTACACACTCGAGTCCAGGAAGCTGAAGTCCTTATATCCTCACTGTTCTCTTTACACGTTATGTGACACTGCAGTGTGATTTGGCAACAAGATTTGTTCAATCAAAGCTGAATGGTAAAGTCTCAGGGGCATGAAAGCAAAGGTGTTACATGAACCTTTAGCTTTTCAGGGTTAGTGTGGGAATGTCTGTGCAAGAGAACAGTGTGCTGTAAACATCCATTAGCTGCTGTATGCTAAAGCTACTTGAGATGTTTACTTACGTTAGTTACGTTACTTTGTGCTGCTAGCTTACGTTAGTCAGAAGCGTCTCATGTTTTATCGCTTTGAAGGAACAGGTTTGACATTCTGGGGAAAATGTTTGGCCATAGATGTGAAGATTGACAGTACTCTCATATGTACACTAAATGTGAAGGTGGTTAGCTTAACAGGAAACAAAAAATCCACAGAACTGCACCTCTAAAGCTGGCTAATTTGCATATTATATCTCTTCTGTAGAAACACTTCAGCATTAAAATGACATGTTGTGGTTTCATGTTTACTTATGTGACCGTCAGGTGGATTTAGTCATTTTGGGACAGAGCCATGTAGCTTTTTCCCTCTGTTTGCAGTCTTTGTGATAAGACAGTGGTGTATTCTCAACTAATTCCAGGTAAAAAAGTGAATAAGTGTATTTTCAAAACTTCCAATTACAAATTGTAGGTACATAAAACATAAAAGTAGACACACCCAGACAAAAAAAAAAAAGGAATGCACAGTCCTGTAGCCATCAAAGTCACTTCTTCTGTGCACTTCTTCATGTCCAACATTCTTCTTAGGATTTCACAACATTTCTTCTTTCCAACTATTTAGACACACCTCAAAAAATGACCACCCACTCCTCCGACCCTCCAAGCTCCAACTGTTCACTCTTCATATTTTGTTTTTTTATCTCCGCCTTTTCTGCTTTAGTCTTAACATCTACACAAACATAGGAGGGGTGTGAGCGACAATGCCTCAAATGACTGAATTCCAGAAAAGGCTTTTCCCAGACGTTCACTCTGGTATTTGTGATGGATCCAAGAACAATGTCAAAACATGACAGGAATGAACTTGTCATCTCACAGATGTTTCTATAGCATAGGGAGGGTCCCAGATATACTCTGCAGCTCAACACACAGTGAAATGTGATTAATGCTGAACCTTTACACGGCTCCTTAACAAAATGGATGGTCTCTCTTTATCTGCCTGGGCTAAATCTCCGTTTCACCAGCTCACTGTCCAGACTTTTGGCCCATTAGGAACCAGCCACATGTAGCGGTGTGGCTCTTTTCAGTGAGTGTGTGTGCTCTGAATCCTGTGAGACCCACAACAGAGGCCATTTCCCAGCCAAGGCTCAGACTCAGCGCATTAAGGAGCAAGTCCCCCAGTGAAAAGGGCTGCAGTCCCAGTAGGGATAAAAAACCAGGAGCAGCACAGCTGAATGGAAAAGCTTCCCTAAATACCAAACCCAGAGAGATAATCCTGAAAAGAGACAATCCTGACATATGCCTTCATCACAATGATCTGGGTAAGCAGATCTGTGCAGGCATTCACATGAGAGGAGTGTTGGCAAAGAGGAGGCTGAGCATCCTGGCATTGGTCCTTTTCAGAAATCAGCTGTATAAAAACTGCAAGAGCTGTAACGTGTACAATCCTCTATTGTTAAACCTTGGCACAGTAAAACCTAAGTAGAAAAAAGTAAATGTGAAAATTAGCTATTGGATTAAATGTAAGTCCTCCTGATATTCATCCTTCTGATCTTAAAAAGCAGATGACAGATTGTTCTCACTGAACGCTTCACAAAAGTCTGTAAAAATGCTGAGCTGTTTGGGGATTTGCATGACAAAAGTGGCACTTTTACAGAATAATTACTCACGTTCGATAATACGGTGTACTTCGCAGTTCTTCAATCAAAGATATACAACCCTTTGTGCTACTTAAAGACAGTGTATACAATGAAAACAGCAGAAGGAATCGCTGATGTGGAATTAGACTTTTAGTAAAGTTGTCAAATTTAAATAAATCTTGATTTCTGTATCAAAATCAAAGGAAAGCTTAAGACTTACCCAAACTCCAGGGATCTTCAGACAGAGCCATAGCAGAAGAAAAGGTTGGTTGCTTAAGGAGCAATTCAGTGTGGACAACAATCAGCACAGGAGCAAAGAGTTGCACAGCAGTTGTATGTGGAGCAAATTGAAGACTGGGAGTTTATCCACTGAGCCGTGGAAGAACTGAAGCCCTGCTGCAAAGAATGCTGTCCTATAACCCCTTTTCTCTGCTTCAAGATGCTCTTGGGAATTAGACTGTAGCTCTTTTTGTGTCTCAACAAATTTGATAACAGAAAGGGAGTCCTGATGGGAGCCTTTCGTTTGAACCTTGACCCCACCCTTTCTTTGGCCATACCCTTCTCCTCAGAGAGCCACTTGTGAGCTCCACAATAGCCTGAGTCAGACTAAGCAGCACATTTTAGCAGCAGGGAGAAGAATGGCATGCCTCAGTCGCAATGAGTCTTTGGGTATGACTCCATGGAAACCAGGCCTAGTGGTGCACCGCCTTTATCATGAACTCTCACCACGCCACTGATAGATAGAAGATGGACTGTGTTTTCAATTGAGAAGTTTATGACTAAAGTCTCAGAGATGATCTTTTGTTAAGTTCTATAGAGGGCCCCATGCCCTATAGGAGAGCAAGTGAAAAACAAGAGGAGGAGGGGGGACGCCTGAAGGAAACAGAGGCCCTTGTTGGTCTCTTGCCTCCTGGGGGCATCCTGAATTGGAATGCCCAAAATAATCAGTCACATAGCCATCAGACAGATGTGGAGACAAGACCCACTGGCTGAGGGGGATAATATTTCTTTCACACAAGGACTCCACAGCTGTGTGTCAGATCCATGGGCGCTTTCTCTTCTCTGTATCATCGATATGCAAATGGTATTCTGTAGACTTGAATGAAGCCACTATCTGTGCAAGACTGTGGAGAAGCTTTGACATCACTACCCTGTTTATCTACTGCCAACGGCTAATTGGAACGGCCCCCACCTTTGTTCAGCTTCTCAGCTCTGTTTGTTGTGCGTCTCGAAACCCTGCAGCAAAAACACTGCCATGTGTAAGTGCAGTATATCATTCTTTTCTTATCATTCTTACTGCGGTGAAGGTTCAGTTGAAATAAAGTTTTTCTGCCTGCTGTTGCAGACTGATAGAATCCACATCTCTGGCAGTTAAACTAACCAATAGACTTTGACTGGGAAAATCTTTTATTTGACAATGTTCACAGAAAAAAAAAAATTACTCAACAGTAAAAGTCTCAATGAATGTTTTCCCACTTGAATGTAAAATCACTGTAAGCATTTAAGATGTTTTTTAAAGACAGGCTTGTTTAAAGGTAACCCTGTAAAGTTTTTGACCATACTGTTGGCACTACTGAGCAATGTTTCAACTAGTGGGTCCTCGTTTTGTTTGTATTGTATACGTGCACAAAAATGTGCATGTATGTGTGCAAGCATGTGAGCGGCACAATTCACTGTCGCGGGTTTCACACCATCAACACATGGTGGCGTTAGCATGTAAAGACGAGTAGCAATGTATGAACAAAGCCAATGAAGAAGCAGCCTGCGAGCTAGCAAACGCATGTAAACACTGAGTGATTAAACGTTTTAAACTGTCTTTAAACTGCTTTATGAGAATTAACATACATTCAACCTTTGTTAGACATCAAGGATGCACAGTGAGTTTTCAGTAAGAAAAGCTGAGTAGAAAATTCCATAGGGCCCACAGAGAGGAAATGTTATCAATAGTAGTGACAGATTAGTGTTTCACGATCCACAGTTAAAAACAATATTTACAAATGTATATGATGGTTTGAAAATAAATTATGTTTACAAATACATTTGTGAAATTGTGTTGGCCAGCACCTAAATACAACATATGCTTTTGGATCAGAGGATGTAAAAATAGTCACAAAACTTATGCACAGGCAGCAATTCAAAAGCATATTTTATTAGATTAATGGACTTTAAGTTGGAAATATACAGGTAGAATACTCACATGTATTGTTATATTTATTTGTAAAACTCATTTACATTTATTCAGCTCGGGTGATATTTGTTTCGGGAAGGAGACGCATTGGTGAACACCACTTCATCATAAACATTTGTAGATTTTGTTTGATCTGTGGATCAGATGTAATGATCTTATCTTCACGGCATAAACGTTGATAAGATAATGTGTACACAGAATTGCCTTTAACATGACTTTTTCTTCACTTCAGGCTATGTTACATGTATTTATGCTGGAGAAACATTAGTTTAAATAGAATGTGAGAAATCTACAACCACTTTGTTTCCTATAATCAATGTCTTTTTTCTCACAGAGCATAAAAAAGCTGATCGCGCTTTTAAAAAAAAGAAAACTATTCGTGCTCTGCCTCACACTACATGTGTATGAACTACGTACTGAGTGTGTTGGTTTATATCTGCAGCTCCAGAGTTGCGTCACACTCATGCTACTGACTGCAAGCCTCACATGTTGAAGCGCTGGTTCCTGGTTTGCCCTGCCCTCCTCTCTCTGAGGTACATGTTGACATAGGAGGTTATGAGATCGTCCATCTTGTAACCCTTTTAAGAGAAGACACGGATGTAAAGAAAAGGAAATGAAAAGGACACACTTTAACTAGCATAGTTTACCACTTGTCTAATAACAGGTCTTACCAGTGAGGTTTCACACAGAAATTTGCTTCCCTTGACCAAACTGCCAATAGTCATGTGAAAGTAGGTGCTTCCACTGCACCAGTTAGCGATGCGATTGAATGGGTGATTTGCCAAAACGTCCTTTACAAGAGAAAAGATTTGTTAAGAGTGAAAAATAAGAAAAGGATGTTGAACGCAATACTGCTGATGACGATTTAGATTTTTAACCTTGGTTTTAGGGTGAATGATTGTGAGTCCTTGTTTGCTGATGGCAATTCGCACAATATCAGGGAAATTTGGTTCTGATGTTTGCTGAAAAGAAAGGCAAATAAGAAAACCTTCCATCACGTTGATCATGGCTGTTTGCTTTCTGTAGATGTGCAGAGGTTGTAAGGGACTGAGAAAGCACTGAAGCCTCAGATAAATAAACCACCCACCCAACCAAATGAACTGTAGAGAGCAAGATAAGGCACCATATGTGCTGCATTAACCGCAGCTCTTACCTTCACCTCGAAGAACGCACAGCCAAATGTCGGCCAGCGGTAAACTGCCTTCAGAAATGCCAACTTGGCTTCTTCAACAGTCATTCCAGCTTGTTTGTTGTAATACGCAACAATACTCTGAAAATTAAAACAAGAGAAAATATCTCTCTTTTGTAAAAGTGTTTGCACTGCACAATAATCCCAGTGAGCTGAGGTAGAGATCACAGAGATCACAGGGATGGTAGAATGGTGATATTGTTCATATGGGCAACTGAAAGAATAAATCTGATAAGATTCTGCATTTTTCTGATTGTTAAAAATTCTTCAAACATCCAAACCAACAAAAACTTCATCATACTAACATTGTTGATTATGGTCTTTGCACAGGATTTCTTGGTTATAAGAACAATGTAGACTAAGGCCGCCCTCATCTTTTAAGGTATACAGTAGATTAAGGCTTAAGGAGATGAAATCAGTGAGGAGAAAGCCTATCCTACCTTCTTCCACTCATTTTCAGACATGGCCTTCAGTTGGTCAGCGGGCACAAGATCCTTCAGCATCTTGGGAATCATGACAAACTGGCTCTTGTCGTTGCTGACCTTTATTCTGAAGAGCAAAGCTGCAATGTTGACCATTTCATCTTTGGTGCAGACATGATAGCCTCTCAGGTACTTAGGTAGCTCCTGGAAGATAGAAAGATATTTTAGGTGTTTTGTTTCAGGAATTCTTAACAGATTTTGGGCCAATTTTCTACTTGTTCATTCATCAAGTTGTTTATTAGGAGAAAACTACCTGTTTTCAGCCTCAGCTTCTAACTAACATTCATTCTGGTCATTTTGGTTGGTATTTATACTATCTCATCTTTATATCAGGAGGGATCGTGTTCATGGAAAGATTTGGCTTTCATATCATGTGGAAAAACTAATCAGCCTGGAAAATGTGATGGTGACTGAGCTGCATCATTCAAATGCACCTGAGGGAAATGGAAGATAAGATCGGCCTCTGTGTTTCTGCCAGGGATCACATTGAACCACAACTTCCTCATGAAGAATACAAGGTAGGGTATGCTGACTGGCCCACCTGCAGAACACACACAAAGAGGTTTTCACAGGTAAATACAGAGGACAAATGTCCGACTGTCACTCTGATCTGATGACATTTTATTACCGTCTTGGATCCTCTTGGCTTTTTTGGACCAGTCAGTGATTTGTCTCAGACTATCAAAGAAGTAGTCTGTGTCATTCAAACTGAGGACCTGAAATAAACACAATTAGAGACCAGTGAGCTGGAAAGTCATGAACGAGAACAAAAGGCAAACTTCTACAACAACATATGATGTGTAAGGTTGAAAAGTGTCAAATGAACCTTGTCATGTGTTTTGACAAAAATACTGAAGCCATCTGCTGAAACCAGACTGAGCTTGTTGGTTATGTTCTGAATCAGATCCCTGATCCTGGTGCTGGTGGCAACCTCAAATATCTGAAATAAGACAAAGGGATGAGTGTCAAGAGAAGATGTCACGTATAAATGAAAAATTTAAAAAAGCTTTTTAAAATGTCCACATTCGTACCTCCTCTGTGTCGTTGGGGAAGTGGATTTTGTGGAAGATCTGGATGCTGTTCTGCTGGATGGCGTCTACCTCGACCGGGTGTGGTGGGAGCTTCCTGGGCTCCATCCTATACAATGACAGAAACTTCTGAGTCACTTTACTTCATTATTTTGACACTTTTGCCACAGATTCAGTGCAGAGCACATGCTGCATCACAGAATGCCAAACCATACACCAACTGTGCTGATCAAAAATAAAGCTCTTGGAGCCTGCTGTCATAATGTCGGTTATACTGAATGTAAATTGTGTTTATTTAAAGAGGACGCCATGCAAATGTTAAGTGTGGTCAACTCACTGTGAGGGCGATGCAAGACATTTGTATAAAGAGTTCTGCTGATGGTGTGAGCGTTGCTGCATGCAATTTCTGCTTTAAACTGCACAACTTGTCCTCAAAGAATAAAGAGTAAGAATTCCATATACCTCAGTTAAAACAGTTTTCCTTACTTGAGAAAAACATAAGGTACCATAGCCTGACATTTCCTTTTCTCACTACAGCAGTCATGGTGTCATGTCACTTTGTGGTGGCTGCTAATCCGAGTCGGAGTGTTGCAACTACCTTGTGCTTTTCTTCACCTCAGTTTAGCTGCTCTACAAATTACCCTGTCATAGTTAGCATGCACACTCTAATTGTTATTATGAGATAAAGGGGGAGGAAAACACCACCAACGCAGTGAAACACCGCCCTGTGTTTCCCTGCATTGGTGGTGTATTACACAGTATGTTGGTCTAACCTCAGAGAGCTCTGCAGCCGCTGCAGACAGTCAGAAGCCAGGGGCTCTCTGCGCCGCGACTCCAGAAAGCGCTGAGCGTGCCTCAGAAGAGACGGGCTGGGAGGAAACAGGCCGCAGCAGAGCCACAGCAGCTGCCAGCCCTGCTCCATGCTGTACCTGATGGACAAGGCAACATGACAAAACACTGCAAAGCTTATGTTGAAATGCAGCCGTGGTTTGTATTCATATTCATCCTTGTGCACCAAAACACCCACTCTGGGTGGATCCTTTTCACTTCCACTTCTGGAAACATGTCTGATTTCTCTGTTTTGTACTGTTTGCACTTCCTACTGTCTAAATAAAGAAAAGCACATGAGAGAACAACAGTAGCTTAAGGTCAGGTTTGTAATTTGCTTATACAATTTTCATTATCAATTACTTTGTCAGATATTTTCTTGAATAATCAAATACCTGTAAAAACTGTTTTTCTTTAAAACAAATATATAAAACAAGGAAAAGCTGAAAATCTCACTGGGGAAGATGGAAGCAGAGAATTTCTTAAGAAGAAATATCAATAGATAATCAAATTTGCTTATTGTTGCACCACTTTGCTGTCTACAGTAACAAAACAATTTATCGTTACAATAACAGAAAGAGCTTTTACCCACGAGAAACTGCTTCATTATCCTTTTCCTGGAACGAGTCCATGAACAGCTGTAAATCTGAGAACAGTAACACGTACCTGTTGTTATTGCTGCTCATCTGCTTCATAATCTGGCAGTAGATCTCATCCCTGAGTGCCTCATTTTGAGTGGCAGGGCCGAAGATCTGGTCTGTGAGCTCAAGAGGACTCTGCATCTGCTTGGTGGGGTAATCTCCCATATATTTCAAAATGGGTACAAAACTGTCAAGGAGGAATAAGGAGTCTGGTCTCATAGAAAGAAAGGTTTGGGCTGAAGGTGCTAGCTGGTGATGCTATAGACAAAATCTGGATGCTTTGTTACTTGCTAGGCTAAAGGAGCTGAGGAAGGTGGTTCGGTTAGTTTGGTGGGTTGGGGTTAGGCTGCCAGTTACAGCCTAGCATAACATTTAGCTTAGCTAGGCTAGTTATACTGGCGATATTAATTAGTCTACTCAAACATGCCAAAGCTTTGTCTTTGATGTGGTCATGGCCGTGTTGGCTATAGAGAAGCTTGCTGCAGAGGGCTGTGTTGAATGTATGGATGCAGGCAAAGAGAGGGGTGGTTCTGCTGGGACACACAGTTAAACCTCCAGCTAGAGGAAAACTAAACCCTGTAAATAAGTAAAGCGGTATATCCGCTGGTATGTAGAGGATATCAGTGAAAGCCAGACAGGCTTTGTGGCTCAGCTCTGAGTGACCCACCAGTTTCTTGAGGAGGGGCTGTCTGATCGGCTCTCTGGAGTTTGCCCAGAGCCTCTCAGGACCGGCATTCCTGGAAATCACCTGACGGTTAACATCATTAGTGGGCTGCCTGCAGTATAAAGGAAACAAGATGAAGATATCTGCACTCAGTATTGTTAAGTGAGAATTTTCCTGCTGACATGTAGTAAAGTAGAAGGTATTTCCAGATACCTGAAGTACTCGAGGGAGAATTCCTTCAGTGTGGCTGGAGCCACTCTCTCCACTGTTCCTGTTTCCTTCTGGTTTGTCTGAATGATGTTCTTCCTCTGGTTAGGAGGCAGGTTGAGGAGGCTCTGAAATCAGGGTTAGGGTTAGGGGTTAGGGGTTAGGGTTTAGTTTTCTCAGGGAACATGCACCACGTTTAATATTCCATAGAGCCGTTGCACAAAAGCTCATCTGAAAAAGATATGTTGTGCATATTTCCGTACCATGACCTCATAGGTGGGTCTGCTGAGCGTTGGTAGGATTAAGATGGCCTCCATGGGGACGGCTCCTGATTGTTTGGTGCCCTCGATTTGGCCCTTTATCCAGCCACGTTGCTGAGAAAACTCATCGTCTTTGATGATTAGAATGAGTTCTCCTTTCTTGAAGCTGAGGAATGTGGGATCATCTGTAGAGGAATATGAGAAATCACTCAGTTAGCAGTTCACAAAAGCAATCAGTGATGCAAGAAAGACAAATCAGAACGTCCCCAGGTTCGCTGACCTTGTCTGTTGACGTCATTCAGGGCCACAGCATACTGAGATCGCTCTGTCAGTCCACTCAGGAACATGGTAACCAGCTCAGCCATGTCCTCAGCTGAGGATCCGCTCAGAGTGAAGTCTCCTTTCAGTGTCAGCAGACACACCGCCTGACCAGATGCTTTACCCTCTCTGGGTGAGCATCACAGCAGAAACAGAAAGAAGGATTAAAGCAATGTTGAGTGTAATAACACGACACTGTAGCAACAGATGTGTAGTGTTGTGTACAACATTCACTGGGCAATTACAATCATTTGACATTTGATTTTTAAAATGTAAACACAACCTCTGCAGCAAACGTTCTTCGAACGGTAAAGCACTGTTGCTATTTAGTTCATGAACTTAAACATTTTTAAATAATAAAACAGTAAAAAGTTTAGGCACCACACTGTTTGTGAAACAGAACCTCATTTATTCATTAGGTCTTACTTGACTGGTTAGGAATTGTTATCTGGTTTCCAGAGTTTGATAAATTCTCTCATCCAGAGGGTGTACACATTCTGCTTTGAGGCTGTGTGGCAGACAGTGGCTCAGGAAACATTGCACAGACAGAGGGAAGAATGGATATCAGCCAATTCTGGATGCAAATGTCCAACAGACAGTTAAGACAGTGAAAGCGAAAAGAGACTGGGATAAACTAATTCAGAAAACACAAGCAGAAGCTTTTGCAACAGCCCTCACAGTCCACTGACCTGAACCTCAAAGAAAATCTGTGGGCGGATTTTTAACATAGTGCGAGCGAGACAGCCCGTAGATATCTCTTAATCTCAGAACTTAAAGTGATCTCAAAGACAGAGTGGGTGAAACTTCCTCACTCAAGAACAGAAAGACTCTTGGCTGCTACATAAAGTGTTTGCAAGCTGTGACATCTGCTAAAGGACGGGGGGCTAATAAGCACTGACTCAGTAGAGTGTCTTTCGTAATTTTTTTTTCTATTTTCTAAGTTCATGAAGTAAAAAGTAAAGGTAACATTTGTTTTTTAACATGAACAAAACATGTTATTTGCTTCGGCACATAACTGCACGCCTGCATTCTTTCTCTGATTCTGTGGCTGAACTAATAATAACTGTCTCTACCTTATAGCATTGACTCCTGTCACTTCAGGGAAGGAGAGCTCCAGCAGCCTCTTCTCTCGTTCATCCAGGAATGTGATACCACTCCAGTTTATGGCTACAATGAACTTGCTCTTTGGCAGCGGAGGACCTACATACAGACAAGAATCATGAGATATATTCCACTTTGCCACTTCTGTTACAATCAGTTATCAAAATTGCTGATGATTATTTTCTTGTCAATCAACTAATCATTTCAAAATAAAACAAGTTATAAGTCGACTCTGAGTTCGCCCTTATTAGACAGCACGGATGTATCGTTTTGCAAAGTAGGTTGTTCACAAGCAAACAGAGAAGGAAGAAATGTTGCCTCTGGCCCAGTTATTCCCTTCTAATCAGCTTCTTTGCGAGAGTCCTAATCCCAGAGGTATGGAGATTCTATAAACAGCCTCATATATTCAGGCCTGACATAGATACAAAAAGCAGCAACCGCTAATTGCTCAGAAGGTTCTGGTTGAAAAACTGCTTCACTGCTGATCATTAATGTGTTAGAGCTCAGCAACCATCTGATTCATACTCCAAACAAACAGGGGGCAGCACGTTAACAGAAAGTCGGGGTGTCCACCA
>JBBMJY010000022.1:1643298-1678021 GCA_037833715.1 Toxotes lorentzi | reverse complement strand
TCTAACTGCCTGCAAAATGTCTTTTACTACCAAATTCAATGAAAAAATATATTCACATAAGCAGTTGAAATAGGTAACTAAAAGTAGTGGACATTAGGTAAATTTGGAACATGACAGGTAGTGTTAATAAAGGGGTATTTGGGTTCATCTGATAGGGATGTTGGAGTAAACCAGACAAAGTTGGGTTCTACTAGATAAAACCAGGAGGGACTTTAACCTCCACTTAACAACTGTGAACCAGAAAAGGTGCTTTATAATTCTTAAAACTGAACTTACATCTCTTTTCATCTTTTTGAGGGCTCGTCTCGCGATCACACCTCTGGTGTGCGCCTGCAGGAGGATCACAGCATCTCTCTTACGCTTCCATTCCTTCCTGGCCAGGTATCCTCTGGCTCTGGTCTGTAGCACGACGGCTGCCTCCCTCTTCCTCTTATACTGGAAGTGGAGATGGCGAGAGCGAACCTGCGCCTGCAGCCTCGTGAAGCCCAGCTGGACCTAGATGTAAAACATAACTGAAGGTTTTTTACAGGCCAGGCCTGTATTTTCACTTTGATACATGGTGAAATATTAAACAGTGACTCACCACTTTGTACAGTTTTCTGCCTTTGTGTCCTCTCCAGTATTTCTGAATGACGAGAGCACCTGCCTTTTTCCTCAGGAACTCTCTCCTGTAAAAGACACAAAACATACAGACATGTAGTTTACGTTCATGTAGGAAATCACAGCATTAATTTTTATTAGAGATTTTTATCTGTACCTGTATCTGTAGCCTCTCAGTACTCTCTGGATCAAAAGTGCTTTCTCATTCAGTTTTTTCATTCGCTCCAATTCAAGCATTGTGTCATGGAAGTCCTGACAGGAAACAGTAACAAATATAATTGTATTTTTTGTTGCACAAAAGAAAATCCTCATACCTATCAAAGTATGTAAATGTAAAAAGCAGATCAAACTGTGTAGGAATGTGTTATATTGGAAGCTTGATTTTTTTTAAACCCTAAAAAAATATTTCAAACCAAGGTTTTGAAATGACACCACTTGAAATTACTGATGAATTAAACAACAGAAATTCAGATGGATGGTTTACTAATTAGATGACATAATATGATATTACGTTACAAATCATATTTTAATCATTTTGGCTGTTTTATGCTCCCATACATGATCATCATTAACACCGGGTTGTACATAAAAAAGGAAGCACCTTCAGGAATATCTTTGTCTTGCCAGTCTTCCAGTTGCCCTCCCCGAGCACAGCTTCACAAATGCTCTCACAGCATTTCTCTTTGCTTTCCTGTGAGATCGAAAAAAAATCATCATACAAACACAGCAAGAGAAGATGAGAAAAGGCATGAGGTGAAAATGATCACGTTAAAACCTCCAACTCACTGTTGTGGGATCACAGATGGAAGATTTCAGAAGGACACGGTAGCGCTCCATGAACTCGCTGAAGGTGTAGCGTACAGGATATCCAGCTTTCCGGATCCTGATGGTCTCCAACATACCGGAGTAACGTAGCTGATGAATGCACAGCTCTCTGTCAAACAGCTGAGACACACAAGGGTGGAATCTGATTTACTGACACCAAGTTGTTTCATTCTTTTTTGGTAAAGATGATTTTGGTTGAGAGAATACAGCCTCTGTCCTCACCATGGGCTTCTTGAAGTCATTGGGTTTAATGCAGCGTATGAAATAGGGCTGGCACACAGTCAGTGTTTTCATCAGGGAATCCAGAGACTGGCGAAACTGGCCAGTCAGAGTTGCCACATGCTTCTTGCTGTCAGCTGCTTGCTGTTCCCGCACAAACAAATGCCACACAGTGTAAGTCATTATATACACTAAATGTATTTTGACTTTCCAACTGATTATAGCTGCGTCTCTAAAGACTGCACTGACCCGGAGGCTGTTCTTGGGCGTAGTGATGATCATCCTTGGGTTGGTGCTGCCCTTGATTGCGCTGGAGGGCAGCTCATTTTGAAACACCTTTTTGAGGAGCTTGTTGGCCGAGGTTTCCACCAGCTGAATCAGGTCTGAGCTGAGAGTGTCACGGTTTTTCTCAAGGAAACCTCAAAACCAGACAGACACAGTTAGAACATCGCAGAGGATGTGCAGAACTGGTTTGTTGCTTTTAAAAGCTTTAGAATTACCTTTGGAATCATAGTAGACCACTCCAGCAAAATGCCGGATTCCAAACTGTGTCTCATAGTTGTTCTTGGGGGGAATATAGATTTCCCCTTTCCCATGGACCTGATTCATTTTTTGGAGCATGGTGGTATCTGTGCCCTGAGAATGAGCAGGAAGTAGAGGGTTAAAATCTGCTTTGCAGGTACAAACAAAATTTTACAAGGTACAAATAGGATTGAGACCTTGGGGAAGCTGCTCTCCTCATCAATAAGAGCCAGCATGTTCATGGGTTTGTTGGCCAGCACGTCCAGGGTGCTTTGGTTGTCTTTGTAGTCAATGTGCTTCCAAACAATGTTTTCACGGGCATACTCCTCCTGCTCCAGCTTGAAAGCATGCCTGACAAAAAACTGCTGCAGCTGCTCATTGGCAAAGTTGATGCACAGCTGCTCAAAGCTGCAACGGGTCAGCAAATCCGCACAAGAACAAAGATAGATGGATGTTAGTCAACTTAACAATGTGCCCTAAAAACAGCAGCAACAAAGCTGATGTCTCGAGAACTATGTGATCACCTGCCTGTTTTTGCTGAAGTTCTCAAAACCAAAGATGTCCAGCAAGCCTATTGACAGTCGGGCCCCATCGGACTCTTCAGGTGGCTTGTAAATGGCAGAGTTGATTTTGTCGACAACCCAAATGAAGAGTCTTCCATAAATCGCCTGGATAAATAATAAAGAGAATAGCACAATAATTATACACAGCACCACGCACTGTATTAACAAAGCTGTACTTAAAGCATCACTTAGAGCTTAGAGCCAGGCTCCTTTTCTGTTTCCAGTTTTTGTGCTAAGCTAAGCTAACCAGCTGCTGGCTGTTCCCTCTCTGCCACATGATGAAGCTTGATTCCCAAAATGCTTTAATGCTAACATGGCATAGCAACATGCCAACAATAGCATACACCCAAACATGCTAAACAGAAGCATGTAACATGATACAATACTAACATTAACATGCTATTGTACTGCTTTCATATTGAGCACAAAGCACAGTACAACTGAGTAAACAAACCGAACCTGACGAAGTACAGCTTAGATGAAAACTGAGCCAAGCCTTTTTCACAGCAGACATTTTGACTTGTCATGGTAATGAAATCATAGTTTGTTTGTTTTTTAATTTACACCTATGATGTGTCAAAATGTCAAACATGAAAAAGACCTATGCAGATCCGAGCCTGTCAAACCCAAACAGGTACATCTCTGGCACCACCATCTGGCCTCTTTTTTGCCTCATTGTTGATGGTAAGGAGTAAAGAACTTTATCCACTTTTCATCCATGTTATCGTTCTGTTTTCCGTTGTGTAATGAGCATTACAGGCTCACATGTTAAAATGAGCTGCCTGTTTTTCAGGTGCATGTCAAGCGTGGCTTTGTTACTTTGACAAAGGCGTCCCTGCCGTCCACGGCCTGGGCAGAGGTCAGAGGTTTGGTCACACTCTCCCTGGTGGTCATGAAGGAGCGCTGAGTCAGGCCCTTCTCCAGCACTTTGGGATCCACCTGAGGACATGCACATGTAGATCAGGGACATTTCTGCTGTCTTTTTATTTGGTTTTATTAAAAAATAATCTCATACATACTTCCAAAAGTTGGCTCGCCATGTTGAAATGAGATGATGTGAGGATGTCACAGGCCTCCAGGTTATTTACTATGGTGCCTGAAATTATCCAAGAAAAATGTTCTATATGTCAAAAGATGTAATTATTTTATATGTACAAGAGTGATATTATTTAGTATCTACATGCATATCCCTTTGCAAAATGCTGTTCTTACCCTCAAAGTCCACATTGCCCAGGTGAAGGATCGCAGCGAGCAGTTTGGAGATTTCCCAGGAGTCATTCTCTGTGAACATGAGGATCTTCAGCGCTGAACGGAAGTGGGCGTACTCCTTCACATCATCACGTCCTTCACAGCTGGTGCAGTTACCCTGGTGACAGGAAATTAAAATGAACTAAATATGAACTCTTATCTGGCATTCTATTCATTTATCTTCAAAATCCAACGACAACGACAGCATTTTATTCAATTTTCACAGTTTCCAAATCATGTTTGTACCATGGTCAGATAGTTGTACTCAGCAGCGTTTCCCAGGGAGAGAATCTTTTTCTGCTCGGCCGACATGCCCATCAGCATGTAGTAAAAGATGTGGTAGTTTCTTTCCTCAGGTGCCTGCACATGAAAGCACATGTTCTTTACCACAGGCAATGACATGTACCACGCTAGTGCTCCTGGAAATATTCAGTTGACTGATTTCCCCACCTGACGACAAACTCTGGACTTCTCCAGTAAGTACTGATCAACACGGGCCCCCTCAATGGCTCCACCCTTGGTGAAGTTGATGTCAATGTACTTCCCAAAACGACTGGAGTTATCGTTGCGGATGGTTTTGGCATTCCCAAAAGCTGAAAGGTAAATGTATGTTTGATCAAAGAAGGGAGGATTCAGCTGATGCAAGTTAACCGTATGTTGGTGTTCTGCTCATACCCTCCAAGATGGGGTTTGCTTCAAGAATCTGCTGCTCGATCCAGGAGTGCTGGCCGCTCACTGCAGCCAGGAACTGCAAAATTAGCTTGGTGCTCTCAGTCTTCCCTGCTCCTGACTCTCCACTGAAAATGGAGAATTATCTATTATTTAAATTCCTCCATGCCCAGCAAAGATTTCTGGCCCTCTAACCAAAACCCCTGGTTTAAACCACTGGTTTAAGCTTTCTCTTTTGGTACAGTAAATCAAAATATGTTTTTAAAGTGCCCTACAGATATTGCTTTTAACAAAAATGCCCATGGCCCAGATCACCGTGTGTTGTGGCTGGCAGCATGCAACCTTAACTTCTCATTATTAACAAAGGGATTCCACAAGGATCAGTCTGAGGTCCTGTTAAATTCACATTTAATATTTTAAGTCCTGTATATTCTCAACTGTATATTCCATTTGTATGCAGATGACACTAATTCATGTTTTACATATGCAGACATAACTGAGCATGCAGTTAATACACTGGAGCAAGCTGTGATTCTTTACAAGGAGCCCTCATTTATAAGACACTGATTTAAAAGCTACGTATCTATCCAACCTACACTTTATATTTACCACACACTTTCACAGTGCAGTCCGCTTTTAGAAATCCCCCGCATTTCAATTACCTTTGTCCAATCAGCATTTAGTTTCATCTTGCTCCTTACAATCACCGTCTAATTCTCTTATCAATTTTGGCCCAATTTGTTTTTATCACCAGTTGAATGTGAATGTTTTTACTGATAACTTTGACGCTGTTTTTATTTGTTTCTTGAAATTACTATTAGTTTTTGTTCTGATATAAAATTCATATTTTTGCTCTTATCACCACTTATTTGTCTCTTAACTCTTGGTGGCTTTGCTGTCCTTTTATCATGTAACTACTACTTGTTGATTACATGTGATATTATCAGAAATCCTGTCCTCAGTGAGTTCTCCACATATAAACAAACATCCCTGCACAATGACAGCAGACAAAATCAGACCTGATGACACAGCACTGGTCCTTTCGGTTGCGGCGCATGTTGAAAAAGCAGCTGTCTGCGATGGCGAAGACGTGCGGCGGCAGTTCACCCAGCCTTCGATCTGTGTACATGTACACATGATCGGCGGTGTAGATAGGCAGCAGCTGGTAGGGGTTGACCGCAACCAAAATGGAGCCTGTATATGTCTTTAAACAGAGAGGGTCATTAACTATCACACAGTAGCACATTTGACAAGAATGTGTGTGTGTGTGTGTGTGTGTGTGTACAGTAGAGTAAACAAGTTATTACTGTGTTAGCACAGCATCAAATCAGTGACCCCAGTGACCCATGTTTAGTCATGGCAGCAATGCACGACATACACGTTCTAAATATGATTCATTGGACTGAAATGTTTTATGGATGGATTATAATAATAAAGCTCTGCTCTCACTGCTGTGGTTGACAACACGACTGCCAAGTGCAAGACAAGGGAATATCAGTCTTCACATTTTGTACCCAGCAGTCATCAGCTGCATTTTGATTTAATAAAATGCCCCGATTCATAACTGAACACACACTGTCGAGCTTTGATGCTGTGACTTTCAACAGAGGCTCATTCGTCTCTATGGAGACAAACAGCACTGTGATAAACCACAGGGCAAAGTCTAAGACTGACAGCCATTCACAGCAAGCGAAGACACAGGCGAGTGAGCATGTCAGCAGGTTATGGACATCATAAAAGTAGGTGGTCCAGAGAGAATCCAGGAAATAGAAACCTACATAGATGATGCCTTCTTTGTGTCGCACCAGGAGGTTCCTGAGGAGCCCCGCCTCATTGAGATCACCGAGCCTTATCATGTCATCCACACCCTTCACAGAGGTGGGGTGCATGGGCCGGATGCTCCCCTCTGTCTTCTTGTTGATCTTGTGCTCCTGTATGTGTGTTATTAAAGATTTGACATTACGTAAGTCTTTCTCTCATTTTCCTGGACCTGACAGAAGCAAACTGTTATGGGGTTTGTACCTTTCCTTCATCATCGATAAGCTGAAGCTGTCCTGTGTCTGTCACCCTGACCTCCGCCCCGATTGGTACCCCAGCACCAGAGTCCACCCACACAAAATCACCCTAGTTTTAGAAAACAGAGGTCATAGTAAAAAAAACAAAAAGACAAAAAGAGTTTTCTAATTACTGAACTTTATAAGTATACATTACAGAGATGCTTATTCATACCTTACTCAAATGGAGCATTGTAGAAACATGGAACAAGTCTGCAAAGAAAATGACAAAATTAAGATTCAGCCCAGTTACAGTAATTACTGTTAACACTTCAGTAAGTTCTAATTGTGCCCCCCCTGATAATTAAAGCCATGTACTGTAGATTATAATATCACCCTTTTAAACCTTGGTGTGATGAGACACCTTGTGTGCAGGCAAAAAAAAGATCAATCTCGTTATCAATCATTTAGCTCTTTGGACATAGTAATATACTTAGTATGATTACAGAGTTGAAGACATGTCAGCTCTTACCTGACAATACTGGTTTCTTTGGTGAAAGCCTCTGCTGCTGCAGCTACTGAGGGAACGTTTCCGTGAATAACTACAAAGCAGGAAGAAGAGAGATTTACCATCAAGCGCTCCTTTATGGCCCTTTGACTTTGCTCCTGCAAAGGTAGAGCCAGCCGGAGTGCTGCCAACACAATCTGCTGTGAAGCAATTATGTTGTAAATTGATAGCAAAGTGGAGGAACTAGGATCATTCACATGTGATCACACTGGTGAAAACAGCTCATCCCATCCATACTAAATGTAGGTGAAATCCATGACACACGACCAGACTTCACCACAGAGACACAGACTTCCAGAAGTAAAAAAAAAACTTTCTCTATCTGCTGGTAAAAACACAGGTTATACAGCAGGTATTATCTGGTTATACTTTTGCTTTCTCATGTTTAATAACAATGAAATATAATCACATGTTCGTGCTCCCTGACAGGATCCGTGACAACACTGATGATCAGTCTCAGTAACTATCCTCACGGGTGGTCTGTTTATCCAGAGTGTCTGACACTGCAATGTAGGTTCTTTTTTTTTTTTTGTTAACCACATACACAGCAACAAAAATAAGTAAGAGAAATATTAAAAAAAGAAAATGACAGTGCACCTTGCATTGTTTAAGTATCTTTACTATAATTACACAGACAAAAACGATGTACAACAGCTGGATGTTTCAGGCTCACTTCATCTCATAACGTCATTATCGTTACACTCCGTGAAGCGGCACACGTCACAGCACAAAATGTTTCATTGAGTACAAAACTTGAAAAGAACCGGGCCAATGGAAAAAAAACAAAAGCACATTTACAGTGATTTACATGAATTCAATCCACCACTAACCACACGAGGATACGGGCTCTCTCCTTCAAGCACTGCATCTTCTGACACCAAATAAAAGTATGTTAATCCCACCATGACGTCAGTTGACTTCGGATTAATTGGATGATTCACGGCAGTTTTACATGTTAACTTGGTGTAATGCGTGTGTACTATGTTTTCACTTTCAGATAATCTAAGGACACGATTAACCCTGTGACAACAGGTGAGAGCTTTTTATCTTAAATCGATTCAATTTGCCACATTTAGGTTCTTTTAGTGCTTTTTACATTTTTGTACTTCAACCCATTAAATTTTTATCCCTTTAGATTACACCCAAATTTGTGGCTGGCAGGTAACTCTTTACCCAAACTAAATGAACATATCAACTTAAAACCTGCAGGTGCAGGATGCTCAGAGAAAAAAAGGGAAGCAGTGAAACTTCGAATAATATTTTGAGAATATTTCAACAGCATGCGAAACCGCTTTCACGAGCCTCTGTCCGTTTCATGTACACTGACAAAATGAAGGCACAGATTGATGAAAAGAGCACAACTGAGATTCGTCTGTATACACACAGTTTGCTAAAGGACTCCTTAAAAATGATTTTCATTAACCCTGTTCGATTACTCTTGTGTGGTTGACCTTAACTGAAATGCTTTCATCATATACAGGGTTTTACTGCACCTGCACTTAGTGCCAAATATCAGAAATACACAATGTGCCAGCTTCAAACATTGTCTCAGTAGAAGAGGCAGAAACTAAGTGAGTAAAAATGGTCTCTGGGGTCATCAAAAATGAACAAACAGAAGGAAACAGTCCAGCTGGCCACTCTAATGCAACCTACAATGCTCCACTCTCAATATGTGTGCTGTGTCTTTAATGAGAACCTATTCCTCTCAGGCTTCTCTGCTTCTTGAAGCCCTCCTGTCACTTCTCTCTGTCCACTCTCAGGCAGATAGGAAGGGTGCATGTGATTGTATGCAGCAAATCATAGCACCAAATTCTGAGCAGCTCCTTCACCCCCTTCAGAGAGGGCACGGTGGTGGTTGTCGACAGAGAAGGTCCAGCCTACGCCCGTTCTTTACGCTTCAGTTTGGAGGACTTCTTCACGGCGCCGTTCTTGTTGAGCAGCTTCAGCACTTTCTCCTTGTGGTCGAGCACTTTCATCATGGTGTCTCTGGCCTCGGTCACCTGGTCCATCACCAGCTTACAGCGCTGCATGTTACCCTGACAACACAAACACACAACAACCTTCAGCTGTACAGATGGTAAAGACAATGATTTGGGAATAGAGAGCAGCGTTCAGGATGTAGTAATAATCATCCTCATCAAAGTACAGTAAACCATAGAATAAAACTTTACCTTAGTTACCAGGTATAAAATAAAGTCAACATCACGCCCATATCCAGAGGGCAAACAGATGCTGACATGTACATGTATGAGAACAACTTTTTCAATACACAATGTTTATGATATTAGTTCAACTTTCTTATTAGTTAGTTTATATAGACAACTTTAATAAGCAACGAATGCAGATAACAGC
The DNA here is from genome assembly GCA_037833715.1 of Toxotes lorentzi. Lineage (NCBI taxonomy): Eukaryota > Metazoa > Chordata > Actinopteri > Toxotidae > Toxotes > Toxotes lorentzi. Next base: position 1,668,461 of record JBBMJY010000022.1, on the reverse strand, counting down.
AGAGAAACTTTACCTGGATGAGCTCGTTGATTCGGTGCAGGTCATCGTCGGCGCCTGCTCTCTTCTTTGGGATCAGGCCTTCTTGAAGGGTGGAGAGGCGGCTGTACACATCATGCTCCAAACTCGACTACAGATCAGTAACAAACACATCATGTTTACCAAGTCCAATCAAAAAAATAAGATCTGAGAGACACCAGTGAACATGAACAGAAAGAGCGTAGTGTTCAATCTACATTCATTTTGCCTCACTGTCAGTTCTCACAGGTCTGAGACCAGCACTCACCAACTGCCTGAGCTGTGCAGCACACAGGTGGATTTTCCAGCCTTGTGCTCTGCATGCCACTCCTCTCTGATTGGCCATATCCTGTAACGTGCCCTTCTTCTCCTCTGTGAGAGAAACACAAAACTGTCGTTAGAAAGAAAAAGCATCTTTTCATCTTTTTTGCATGTATACAACAAAATAACAAAATACTGACCTTTGACCCGGATGTCACTGTACCTCTGGAAGTGGTGGTAGGCAGCTTTCCAGGGGTTACGGTAGTGCCGCAAAAGGGTGACGGGTGGTCGAGCTCTGACCGGCACATAACGCACTCCTTCTTCATCTAAGAGGCAAAAACAGGCATTAAACGAGTGATAGAGTGGATAACACACACTGACATCATCACTGTGACAATGGATGTTTCACTACATACCAACATATTCCCTTGGTGGAGATTCACACCTCTCCGCCCTGCCACTGATGGGCCTGCCTGGGGTCTTTTCTTCATCAGTGCTGTTGGTCTCCACCATCTCACTCTCCTCTGTAGAAATAACGTGCTGCTGCTTGCGGGGCTTCTTCCTCGGGGAGGCCCCAGGGATTAGATCCCCTGTGGCAGGAGTGTTCTGGGTGGAGGCCTGGGTGGTGAGTGCTGGGGCTGATGACAAGTTTGCACTGGGATCTGCGAGGGAAGAGATGAACACATCATTACCTTCTGAGTTATATAGTTATTCTTTTTTTACTCAGATCACTGGTAACATGTGGAAGACAGACATGCTCCTCACCTGGCTGGGTGTCCATGGTCTCCACCTCCTGCTTAATTTTCACATCTGGGCAGGTGGAGCTGGCAGCACAAGCTGCAGTGCTACTGGCTGCGGGCTGAGTAGGGGAGGCCACAGTGTTGGCCATTGAAGCGGTGACGGGGGGAGTTATAGGCATGGCTGCTGGAAGGGCTGAGAAGACAGTGGTGGGCTGGGAGGGAGGTACAGGTCCCGGTGTGGCGAGCATGGTGGGGATGGCTTGGGTGAGGTGCTGGGTGTTAGAAGACACCACCTGCTGCTCCCCTCCCTGAGAAGGTAGTGCTTCTACTGTAGCCATGACAGGAGGAGCCACCGCCATGTGCACCTCAGCTTTGGGTTTCACGCTGAGAGAAGAATCCAAAGTGTCAGGTTACAGGCTCATATCAGAACTCACAATGACAGGATGTGAACATGGATGTGATGGATTCGACAGAGGCTCACCCTGCAGGTCGGGGAGATCCTGCTCCTCTCACACCACTCTCAATCCTGCCACTGCTGGGTTCACTGGGTTGGGCAGGGATCAGGTTCTTACGAACACAACTAAAACACACCACGACAGGTCAGGTTTGTCAGACTTCATTAGAAGAATCTAACGCTGACTGTCAACCTGCCACACATCGACTGAATGCCACTGAAAGGCTTAGTTTCTAAACTCAAGCGATACATTTTTGTACAGAAAGTCTAAAAAACAGTTTCCAGGTTAGGTCTAATTTTAGAGTTGGGCTCTGGTTTAAAAACTAATGATCCAGAATATGGGCAAGATATAGTCTCTAGAAATACTACAAATTTTTTATATTCAATCATGCATGTTAATAAGCTCCATTAAAGACAGCTGACCTCAAGAAGTACTTGTAGGAACAGAGTTGTTCTTTGAATTATGATGGCTTTCTAATTTACAGAACCATCACCTTTAGTATAATATCCTTTTATGTAGCATCTAATTTCATATTAAACAATTCCTTATTTATTTCTGTCGCACTACAGCAGTTTTAATGAGCTGCCAGTGCCAGTTCGGTCACTATTTTCAAATTGTTTCGGGACTTCCGACACAATTACAGACAACACAGTAAAAGTTGTTATGGTTTCATCTGCAGATTTCTGACAACAGGATTTCAAACCCTGCATTGTGGAATTCTTCTTTTTTTTACTAGCTACACCATTTATGTGAATGAAAATTGCCTACAAATAGAGCAGAACACAAACTAGATCCTACTCATAAAGAGGTGAAGTATATGTAGCTGAGCAAATCTGACTTTGAACACTTGTATGAACAAGCTTTTTAGGAAGGTTTAGGAGGAGAATATGAACTCTTGTAAGGTCCAATGTATCGTGTGCCTCTTTTCTACTCACCCTTCGTTAGTGGGCTTCTTGCGGAGGATGCTGGGTCGAGGGGAGGAAACCAGGGTGGGAGCTCCTCCTACTGCTCCCTGGGCGTGTGCCTGCACCATGGTGGCTACTGGCTGGGTGCTGCTGAATGTGCTGCTGATTGGACTAGCAACAAAGCCGTCAGCCAAAACAACCCCTGAATGAAACAAAAGCATGAGTTACAAACAGCCCACAACCCAGTTATCTCCTCGTTAGCACCATGACACAGAGTCCATTTAGTAATTACCAGGTTTAGCTTCAGACTGCGTCTGTTGCTGCTGCTGAGTAACTATAGGTGCCTGCTGTATTCCCTGTGTGGTGATTGACGCAGACGTGTGCAGGCCCTGCACTCCAATCGGTGCAGGCTGGATACCCTGCGCAGTGATTGGTGCTGGCTGGATCCCTTGGGTGCTGATTTGTGCAGAGGGCAGACCGATCCGATCAACCGCCATCAGCTGCATGTGGTTTAGATGGACAGTGGTGGCCACACCTACTCCAGGCTGTGTGGGCAGTGCTGAACTCGGAGCCTGAGGAGTGACTTATTGAGAGAAAACATAAAGTTAAAGTCATATCTTTACACACGAAGTGCAAAGTTTAGCATATTTTATATTTATGTAACAGTCCAAGCTTATATATGTCAAGTCAAATGATAAAGGTTATGTTAAACTCTACACCTATCACTTCAATAGTTAAGGACTGGTCACATCACATTTCCAGTATACAAATATCTTCCATTCATTTCTACTGAAGCCACAACAACAAGTAAGTTTTTTTTCTGTGTGAATTCTAGCAGCAGATTTGCAGAACAGGGTTAACCCCTGTTCAACACGACCAGGCGGATGTGCTCATTTAGCAAACAGAAGCACTGCTGCACTGTCTGGAGAAGTTATTTTATTTGTTATTATGTTTGTTTAATTACTGTATTTAACACACTGTCACACTATCAGACAAAAGAAGTGTTGCTCTTATAGCTCCCGATTATGCTGATCAATACTTAGTTCCTATTTATTTCATCATGTCCTTTTTTGGGGTCTTTGTTGAAATGCAATGTGACCAAGCTGTTACTTGTGCCTGCCTGTAAAACAACAATGGTGAGTAGTGCTTACCAGGATACTGGCGGATGGTAGATACACTGCTGCTGATGGGGGTGTACGTGTGTGGCAGAGGGTATGATGAGGAGTAAGCTGGCAGGAAATACTGGAACTGTACTGGCACAGAAGGCCTTAAAAAGAAAACATATAACATTAATCAAAGATTCATCATCTGAAGAAGAAGCTGTCTTTGTTTCTGACATTAATAATAACAGTCACAAGATAATATTTCATAATGATTAATTTTCATATTCTGCATTTCCATATATTTATACAGAAGTCACAATTACAACACAACCTCTTCAGCTTTTTTCCTTTGGTGAATGCTATCTGCATTAGCATAGGGGCACATGAAGCAGCTCATTATTTACCTAGTCACTGCTTCCAGGTGTGCCAATCTCCTTTTAGATTACTACACCTATACATATGTGCGATTAGTGAAGGGCATGTAGGCAGGAATATAACTTTCCAGTGTTTTGTGGTAGAATAAAAAAGCTACTGTAAATATTAACATCTGTCGAGGATGCAGTTTATTTTGCCACAGTAGGTTTACTGAATATCAGAAGTCAACCTCTGTCTTTATATGTTAAAAAAAAACAAAACAAAAAACAACACACTAATTTTGCCCATGTTTATTTCTTCCTGGTATAAAAGTCTCATAGAACACTGAGCGCTCACCTGTTGTCACTTCTTGTTTCCATGGTGACGGGGTTGGGGGATGACCTATGGCCTGAGATGGAGATGAGGTTGGTTCTTTCTCCCGGGTAGTCAGGCTGCACACGGGATGAAGAGTGGGCTATGGGCTGAGGGACAACTTTAGCTGTAAAGAAGAGGGGACGGTTATGACATGCTGCAAAATGAATGAGGCTAAGCCTCCCGTGTGTAGTAAGCACATAACAGTTTACCAATAAGAAAGACAAAACATCTAACTTACCAACAGGGATGGTAGAGGTGGTCACAGCTGTAGCATGAGAGGAGTGTGAGGCCATTGTCATGGTAACAATAGTGCTACTAGTCATTTGGGTATGTGGTACAGTGCCTAAACATGAACAAAACACAATTGGTGATATTTGTGTAAGAATAACTGCCTGAAGTACAGTTGATTTTTTTGATTCCTTCAGTCAAACATAACAAATTATTATTATAGCTGAAAGATATTAACATAAAATACCTATTGTGGTGGTCGATGGCACAGTGTTAGTGGCAACAATTGGCGCCACAGTTGCTGCAGCTACTGGTGTCACAGTACTGAAAATGGGCTTCTGTGGGCAATAAAAAAAGAGCTATTATTTCAGTCACAGTACCAAAAAAAAAAGACATTAGTTTTGCAGGCAGCCGTCAACAAGCAGTGACCTGTGTCATAGTGTGCGGAGGCTGAGGCTTTTGAGCTCCAATTCCTGGGTGTGACGGCAGTGTGATCCTTGCGGTGGTGTCACGGGATGTCTGAGGCCTCTGAATACTGACAGTGGGTGGAGGGGGGTGAATGGTCAGCCCTGGGCGCCTAAAAGAGCCCCAAAAAAAGAGTGACATAAAAACAGCCTTGAGGTAATGGTCGGTACAGAACACATCTCTGTAGGATTAATAGTGATAAAGTACAGGTTAACACACAGAAATCTAACTAAGAATTTGCATTTCATAACTATCATTCATATTCATACAGTTTTGTCTACATAAGAGATGCATATAATTAATCAATGATCAAGTACTTCATTCATATGTCATCCATGCCTATCAGGGTTACTGGTCAATTAAATTTTGTTCTGGCATTTCCCAAAGAAAAGGATTTAATCTTTTTCTTGTAAAATACTGGTTACTTTAACTGTTTCAGCACCTCTGACATGACCTGAGGATGGTGTACTAATATAAAATATGAAAGTTTTCCATACAGTCACACCAGAACCGTTCTCATGTCTAAATATTTATTGTAAAACACTTTGTCACCAAATTAAATAGTGACCGGCTTATAATCACTTCTTGCACTTACACATGCAGCATCTCTGCTTATACTTTAGTCAATAAATTCTTACACTGCTACCTACCCATGTGCCACCTCAGCAGAGTGTGTAACAGTTGGACTGATAACAGGGGACTGAGTTCTAGTTGCTGAGATGGGGGCCACCACAGTTGGAAGCACCGCTGTAGAGGTTGTTACAGCAGGGCGGGACTGTGGACAGTGGGAGATGTCACTGTTAGACACAATGTTCCTAAATGCCCAACACAATAGCAACACTTTTTCTGATAAAAGCACATCAGGGTACCTGAATAGTCTGGTGGATGATGTGCTGCACTGTAGGCTGGCCAGGGTTCGCACTTGCTCCCGTGGCTGGTCGTAGGACAGTTTTGGAGCTGGACATAACAGCTGCTGCTGCAGCCCCTATGAGGCAACAGAAAAAATACACAGATCAAGAGAAATGCACTGCTACAACTGAGTGGCAAACGGACCACTGTTTCAAGGACAAGCAAACATCATGCCTGGCATACTGCTGTTATTACGTCATGGATACCTCGGGGTAAGTGGGACGTGAAGGTCTGGGGAGGGACGGCAGGGGCCCCAATCGGCAGTCCTGGAGCACTGCCCCTAATGATCTGAATGTTTGTAGGCATCAGGTGGTGTAAGCTGCTGGAGTGACCCTGAAACACAATGAAAGCAGCCCGGGTCTTTAGCAATCAGCAAGAAACAGACAATAACGTACACTGATAGCGAATGTACAGTGCACTCACTTGCTGACCACTGATGGTGGCCACAGGAATAGATGGGGTTGTAGCAATACTGCTCTCTATGGTGACAGTAATGTGACCAGGCACCTTGGGGATATGAGCCTGGTTGGAAGGTGGTGCTGGGGCAATAAGACGACTTGGCATAGTTGGCTTCAGGGCAGCCTGGACACACAAAAAAGACACAGAATAAATACATTTCTGGTTTTAAGCCCTGAAGGGTAACTGAAGATATTGCTCAAAAATATAAATTAAATAAAAACCATTATTTACTGAAAAAAACAACAACCATCCTACCTGATACCGTTAGAATCTCCGAAAACATGCATTAAGTTAGAACCTCTCTATCCACTTAGACTGAAGACAGAACTGCAGACTGCAGCTCTTAGAGTTTTCATGTTCATGCTGTTCCTTTTGAGCTAATCTGCTGCTGCCTCCAGCCAAGTTTTGTCAGTTGACACTAAGCAAGCACAGACAGACTTGAGCACTTTTTAAAATGAAACCTGCCCAAATCTGTACAGAGGGCATGAATGCTGGATGAGGAGGGCAAATAGTTACATCCATCCTGAAGTATTGCAAATTTAGAGATTATCAGAATCACACAGATTGTCGGTTTAACTTCAGAAAGGTTATCTAACACAACACAGCTACAATCCAAACTTTATGAGTGAATGATTTCAGCAGCAGTTAACTGTTCCACAACCACAGAAAGCATTAGATCGTGCCCAATTTAAGTGTGATTACACTCACACTGGAAATGCTACATTTTAAATTCTACAAATCCTCTAAAAATGTTAAGAGACCTCATCACCTTCATCTGCCCCTCAGTGAGGACCGCAGGCTGCCCCTGTGGGAGGTGGACAGGGGGAGCAGGTACAGTCACAGGTGTGCCAGACTGGATGGGCACAGTCTGGGAAGCAGCTTGCGGCTGGCCATGTGTCTGCACTTGTGGGAAAGGTCTGACTAGCATGGTCTCCTGCTTTTCATCTCTAAACGCCACAGCTCCCCCTCCCCCAGCTGGTGGATGATCCTGCTGCCCATGATCAGCATCCCGACTGCTGTCTGCATCTGCACCAGCTACAGAAAAAAATGTTTACTTGCACATTATGTCACCCTTTGTTAAATATGCTGTGAGTCTTTTCAGTGACAGTAAGTTACCTGGAGCATTTGATGGCTGACTGACAGTCACAAGGTTTCCAGCAACAGGGATCTGAGGTGCTCCCCCGCTGGAAGGAGGCAGCCCGTGTCGGGGAAACTGCTGGGAGCTCATTTTAAGTGTATATGATCTAAAACAATGTCAGAATTGTACATTAAATCCAGCATCAGACACACTGAAGATATGATGAAGGTCTAGGGTCAGTTAAAAGCAGTATTCCTTTAATTAACCTTATACGAGGACTACAACTGTGAAAAGCTACCGGGTTAACCCTTAACAGACAGCGCGGGTACATAAACGGGCTAATGAAGAGCTTCGGAATATTATCGCTACAAGCTAGCAAAGGAACAAGGAGCAAGTCGACATTAACCAACTTGTTGATAAAAAATTATATATGTATGTATATACATTTGAAAGGGAAAACCAAGACAGGGACATTCTGCGGACCTTTGTTTGCCGTAAATGTTTTATGGGCAATAACATGACAAAACTGATCGACAACTGCACCGTTTCTTATCAAATACCAGGTTAACATGCTAGTATAAAAATGGCCTTTTCGCTGCCATTTGCTCAGTAAGATAATGTACGCTCTGGTCACTGGTAACATTAAAGATGACGTTAAAACTAAAAAGCTACCCTGTTAGCCAGCTACCTTAGCTAGCAGCAGGCTAACGTTAGAATCGCTAACCCCGCTATCGCCCGCTTTTCGTGCTAAATCCTGGACTTTCTAAAGAGCACAGCGCCGTACACTTATCCGGGCTGGACAAACAAAGACGTTTCTGTGTGTGTGCAGACGTTACCGTGTTGCGGAGTTACAAAGCACTGGTCCTTTTGTGGATTACAATTTTTTCCATTCGTCTTTTCTTTTTTCCAACATGTAAGCCGGAAGAACGCTCGGAAAGAGCCGAACCGCCCTGTTTCCTTCCGCCAATCAGAGAAGAGACTTCCAGATCGCTAACCAATCGGAGGTCCGATCCGGTTTAGGACCAACCTAAACCTGCACCAGAGAGGGGAGACTGCCGAGAGACCGCTACGACCCTGCAAGACCATGGTCACGTGGCTGACGATGGCAGCCGGGCTAGCACTGGAGCTAATCTGCTAGCATGTTTACTAGTAGCTGAGTATCTCTGTGGAGACAACCGCAACGTTGTCAGTGTTTTTTTTAATGTTATCTTCTGTCTCAGACGTTACTCTGAGCTTTTACTCAAGTTAAACTAACACTGCATGTACACCTCTGCTCTCAAGGTACTACCGTCAGAATTATTACTACCCTTTCGGTGAAATCTGGCGTTAAAGCAGTACTTTTTATTATCATATTTATTTCTCTGGTCATTTGCTTTCTCGTTTATCCCACATAAATGCGAACTTAAGGGAAACAACTGCACAGTATTATAACACGGGACGTGTGAAGTAACTTCATTATCTTCAGCAAATACCAGAGGATTTACACTTGGAGCGGCTAAGCTAACCTGCTCCTGAAAAGCAGCCTACTGATGCGGTCTGGGTTCGTAACGTGACCACCGCTGTCCAGGTAGTCGTGGACACTCTCCCGCTTTACAAACGGATTGGAAAAAAATCGATCCCTGTCTGGTGCGCATGTGCCACCGCAGTACCCTCAATACAACACTAGGGGGCGGTAGACAACCGTACCTGACTGTGATTGTTGAGCTGCACAGAAGAGAATTTGTTCATGGACCTGTGAGATATTTACACGTCCTAGTATTAGATCCAAGTTAACTCATGTTACCTCATTTTACTTTCAACATGTTAACGAGTAAGTGTTGAATCCAGTTGCACATTTGATGCCACAAGACTGTATCAATTCAAATCAGACAAAAGTTGAGATAAAAAAAACTTTGATTCTAAATCAATTTACCATCTATCAAATCACCTTATTTAGGTGTTAACATTATCGAAGAAATACATTTAGTAACTGTAGAAATTACAAAAATGTCTCAGAGTGAGCTCCCCTGTCATGGCTGGAGCATGGTTGTATCTCCACACCGCCTTATGTCTGTGACTGATAAAGTGTCTTTGGTATAGAAACATTGTGCAAACAATCTGCACATCCAGTGAGGACACCTGGCATTGAATTTGAGTACAATCAGTGGCCCAGATTTCATTTTAATTTTAAAATGATTCATAGGCCGTATAGTTAAAGGTGTCTGCAAAAAGCCTGTGGGCCAAAGTCTGAACATCCCTAAATAAAGAAATAGATAGAAATTTAGCTTCACTGAGAAGTAATAAGATATGAGGAAAAAGTTTTCAAATGCAGGTATATATTGCACAGAGTGAGGTAAGTTGAGACTAAACTACAGCCACATCCATGTATTTACACATGTCTGCTGACAGGGGATTTTCAGGGAAAACATGCTGCCTATGGCTCATATAGTTACACTGGTTCATCCACCATTTAACTCATCTTCTCAGTGGGAATTCTTTCTTTAGCTCCTCTGACTGATTTCTGGCCTTTTCACACCCGGCATTAACATGTGTCTCATGTGTCTCGAGTGTCCCAGACAAACCAGGCTCTTCAGTGTGGCCCAGGACACATTTGCATTCACACTCCTAAAAGAATGTGGTCATATGCGGCCCAGACCACTTACTAATGTAGTCGAGTGACCGGATCTCAAGTGTGTCCTCAATGCGTCTTGGGTGCTTTCACAGCTCTACTTCGAGCTGCCCACTTCTGATCTGATCACCTAGGACACACTAATGCCAGTTCTGAACAGCATCTTTGTCTTTTTCACACACTAATTTGCCACTTACTCATTCGTCATTGTTTATTACTCACTGACTTTTCACAGGTAAGTACCTTGCACCTGGCTCCAGAATGTCAAATCTTTACCACTGGCAGCAGTGTCATTGTGTTCATTTAGCCTGGAGATCACCATCCACAGCAAATGTTCTGTGTTCTCACAGACACATTTTGACTCATCGACTCATTCCTTTTCCTACAATGAATCAGTCCTTGTGGATTGCGCAGCTCAGCTGATTCACTGGAAACCACTGGCAGTCATAGACTGTGGCCAGCCAAACAGCCATGGTGAACATGGTGCCTCTTGCATGTTTCATGAAGGACATTGTCCTAAATGTTTTTGTTATATTACAGTTCTTTTAAGGTGTTTCTGGCCATCTGATGGATCTATGCCCAAAACTCAAATTCCTTCTAGCTCTGTTTTGGTCTCCACCAGCTCGTTGTGGAAGTATCTGGCCCTTTAGCCACTAAAGCTAAAGCTCTTTGCTAACTTTGTCCTCCTGCCATTTGGTATGGGGAAGGTAGCGTACTGTAGTTTTTTAGCTGAAAACAACCGCCTGCTGCTGGATATGACACTAATGAACCAAAACAGTAATCAGTCAGCAGTCTTGTTGCTGTTCGACCACAGTCAGCACCTAAAGCAAAACACCTTCATGCCTTTGGCTTACCAACTACACAATGCTTCAGATTTGCTGCAAAGGGCCTGCTATCTGAGAGGCTTGCTTTGTCTCAGAAACAGCCCTAAAATTAGAGGACGGTGCCCTGATTTATGTGGAAAAGTTAAGGGGGGTGGGGGCACATTCCATGACTGCTGTAGGCAGGAAGTTTTGGAATCTCCATGGAAATTAAGGCAAAACACAGAGCTCCACAGTTATTTTTCCAAGTATTTCATGCAGGCTTTTAGTGCAAAATGTGCTCAAAACCTCCAAAAGGAGACGAATGACTTGTTACCAGTTGTTGCTGCCAGACACTGATTTACTCACATTAGGATACAAATAGTGTATGACTTTAAAGGTGCAATGATCATGAATGCAAGATGAATTCAAGCAGAGTAAACTGGCACAAGAGGGAAATGTGAAGAATGTAAATTATTTCAGGATTCTACAGTTTACTGACCATGTCAAACAAACAACAAAACCTAATTATCTTGGAACATGCTTGCCTCACTGACATCTGTTTTTGATCCACTATGACTGATGGTTTGGGCAAGTGAGAACCATTCACAGTTACTGGGAGTCAAAGTGGTGAAATCATGGTGATTAATACAACAATCCAGACAACAATCACAGTAATTCCTGCAAGATTCCAGATGTGTGTGGAAAACATTCATGTACTGAGGAGTGAATTTTTCTTCAACCTCCCTGGATGATGACGACTTTAGGACACTTGAGAGTCCCCAGGAATGAATCTCCCTCTGTGAAGTTGTACATACTTGGCTCTGCCTGGAGTCACGTAATCATAACCTTTCACCTACAGAACCCCTTTACATCACTCACAGTTTGGTGGGGGCTCTTCTCTTGTAAGTACTGCCAACAGAGACAGAATGAAATATCCGAAATGTGATCTGTCTGAGCACAAACCAAAATTATTGTAAATCACAGACCCTGGAGTGCTACATGCGTCCCGGGTGAAAAAGGTATTCAACAGTTCTGAGCTGAGAAAAGTGGCACTTGGCTACTGCAAGTAAAGGCAGCAGGAGGAAAATGTGTGGCATCAGTGGAATGCCATCCCCAACTCACCAGGGGGAACGAGGAAGGCAAAAACATTAAAGTGTATGGTGTACGGAGGAATTTAAAAGCTGGCTGGAAATAAGAGACAAACTTCTTTAAAAGCAACACAGTTAATCACATAGAATTTGATGTTATCAAGGTTCACTTTTCTATTTTCTCTTTTCATTAACTTTCCATTACAGGCTTATATAACCATATTGTCAGGACTTACGCTACGTTACAATCAACAGAACAGCAACTATTGTGAGTCTGAGCAGGTCTGAAATTCTACATCATGTGAAACAAGATCATCTGTTGATGAGGCTCAACTGAAAGCCTCCGTCATGAGACTCGTTTTCTTGAGGAACGATGAAAAACTGATTATCAGGTTTACACTGTGTCGGTCAGGTGAAGGTAACTGTCATGGAGACGAGTTCCTAGTTGAAGCATCTTAGAACTTTAGCAGAAAGACAAAAAGACCGAGCTCTGGATTCAGATGTAATCAGTCCAATGCATATACAGTAATAAAAACAGAAAGCCCTTTATCAGACATATATTAAGAATTTCAATCTATTATTGTGAAATGTTAAGGCATACATACAAATGTTTCCTTTACAAATGTTCACAGCAACATCATAATGGGTCAACCAGCTGAAGCAAGGCACCTTAACAGAGCCTTTTGTATTTGTCATCAGTTATAACTTAAAAGCAGAGTAAACAAAACAAACACACACATAAATGAAAAAAAAAACAACAGCTACAAAATATATTAACTCTTCTCACTTCAAAAAAACCATTCATGTAAACACATTTCGAAAAAGTGAAGGGCATAACTTAAACTGACACTGTGCACTGACCAGCAAACGCACTGTGACAGGAAACATAATGAAGAAGCTTGAAGGGGAAAACCAGTTCAATGTGAGATTTCACATGCTGTTTGTAGGACTTCAAACAATACTCCTGTTTGTTATGTTGTCAAGACAGAACCAGAGTTTGTGATCTGAAGATTCTGAAGCACTCAAAAACACAAATTCCCCTCTGATGAGTAGAACAAATCTGAACTGTGGCACATTCCAATTGAACTACAAAACATGTTCCTGGGAAACAGGAGTCTATATTCAGCAGTGTTTAGTGATCCTACACTATGCAGGGAGAAATAAATAGCAGATTCCATGTTAAGGATATAGTCCACTCAGAAATGTGAGATACTTGAGCAATGGAGAAAACACAGCTGAATATAACACAGTGATGGGGACAACAAATAGAGTAGCAAATGCAGGCCAATTATAGTTGACCATTTCTATGCTTATGGTAGAACCAGCTACCACGACCCAGAAGAAATAAGCAGCCCCAGAAATGGACTCATGTGGAGAATGCATGTCATTTTAACAAGGGTGAGGGGTCAGACTTTAGATAGCCGTTTTCTTTAACGGGAGCATTCCCTCAGCAAGGAATGTGAGAAGATTAGCTTCAGCGTGTCGGCGAAGGGGAGCGAAATGTTGGGCAGTCGCCATCTGAGGCCCCAATCATTAACCCGGGATCTGGAAAATTAGACGCCCATGAAACACTGTCAGTCCTCACAGGCTTTTTTAAGAGAGAAATGAGCATGCTCCACATTCAGAGGAAGTTTCCAAATCCTCTGCTGAGCAGGGCCCCCAGTGTATTTTTAAGAGAGGAGCAACTGTTAATTTAGGTTTCAGTAGTTCTGTTAAACAGAATAATCCTCAAACACGGTATGAAAACATAGAGGATGCTTATACTGAGTGACTTTATAAATATTCCCATGGTAATAGGTATGCTACTGGAAACAAAACCTAGACAGGCTGCGCACAAACAGAAAAGTGAGTCATCTGTATATATATATTAAAAAGTGGAGCAGAGCCAGACAAGTGATCCTTGTTCTTCTCACTTTTCAAACAGGAATATCACGATATGAGCAGCATTTACAAATATAAATACAATACATGACTAAAAAAATAACATGCAGAACCTATGTATATGCACAAACAGCAGCCCAGTTCCTATCACAATGCAGAACACTGTCCAGGTACCTACAAGAATTCTGACTTGTGAGGCAAACGTCAGAGTTTTTGAATCGTGCAGAAACAGTAGAAGGAAAGCTCAGCTCTCCTCTCAAAACGGCGTTACATTCTGGACCCTGCGTGTTGATGTAGGCCTTCTTTTATGGTAGTCAGACGTGGAGGAAAGTCTTTAACACCTTTCCCAAAAGCGTCGGTCATCGCTGGCTGTCATCGTTCAGTCATTTGAGCTTCAGCGAGCACTCAAATGAGGATTTCAACCACCTCTGCATCTGAGCTGTTGATGCTCTTGAATGTCTTGAGTGGTGCCTTTGGCTCCTCCGAGGTGTCTACAGTGAAGATAAAATTAGCAGATCAGAAAAACAACTATGTTATGCTAAAGCAAACACAGCTACAGTGCCGGCTATGTGCTCATGACCTTGTTTAATTTAACCAACAAAGTTTTAACTTGTTAGTATCAACAGCACATCCTTCGTCGGCTCTGATCCAGGGTCTAGTTACACTTTAAATAGTCAGAGAATAATGATCCACTTAATATTAACAGAACAGTAGTGACTGCGTGTCAAGTGCTTAAAACAATAAAACCCACCGTTGGTGACGGCTGAGATCGCCTCAGATGTCTTTAGCTTGCTAAGCTCTGCGGTGAGCTCAGGCTCCTGCGGGGCCTCGTCGCTTTGGGTGCTGCAGTCTCTGCTCCGGCCCTTGGGCACCACGCAGGGTTGGGGTTGCAGCGCGGCAGCACCTGTCAGGTCATCTGAGAGGCTCTTTCCTACAAACGCAGACAAAGACAGGAGGCTGCTTAATTACCCGCGTACATTCACATTTGCACACTGAACATCTGCCCTGCGGAGTTCTTCCCATGACTATTCTGGATCAGGCTATTCTGGACTGAGAGATGATATGCATTCCGCTTTAAAAACATGTCGCTATTTGAGGGACACCAACGGGTTGTCTCTTGCTCCCTACTATTTTTTAGGAAGTGTACATTCTGTCTGGCGACACGGACCAGCCTGCCAGTTGTAGCTTGATAGCACAAAATTCCTTTGACCTTGGAGTAGCATGAAGTGTGAGGGCAAAAACTCACCTTTACTCTCTGTGCTGCTGCTCACAGTGTTAATGGAGGGGACGGACCTCGCAGGCCGAAGCCCCTGTTTCTCCAGCTTGCCCTGCTCCCACCTGGAACGCTGCTGGAGGACTTTAATCACAGCGTCCTTCTCCAGGAGCTGAGCGTGAAGTGCCCGGATCCTAAACATGGAATACACAGTGAGTTCACAAACCAGCAGCACGACATAAACTGGTATTTAAGAAGGACTTAACAAGGATGTGGGAAGATGTGTACCTGTTCTCCATCTCCTGATGTCTATGACTTGATAAAGGCAGGTCTTCATTGAAACTGCTGTTTGGTGAGTGTCGGGGTGAGTGATTGATGATGGTTGTGTCTCTGAAAGTAAAACAGAGCACTGTTAAAATTCTTGGTCCCTAAACATCACTATACTTGAAGTGAATCTATTTTTGTTCCATCATACCTCTGTGCTGCAGCAGTGGCAGCTGTGTCCATTGCAAACTGCCTCATGGTGCTCTCCTCCAGGTACTTTTGCTCCCACTTGGTGATGTCGGCCTCCAGTGCCAGGATACGCTCCTCTTTCTCCCTCAGCTGCTGCTGCAAAGTGGAGGAGCTCAGTTCTGAAGCGGTGGGATCAGCTGCCTGGTTCTGAAACTGAGATTAAAGACACGACAGAGTGGTTAATGTGAGGCATCCAATACCTTTGATCTGAATGAATAGTTTTTGGGAAATAGGCTTATTCACCTTCCTATCAAGAGTAAGATGGGAAGACTGATACCACAGTTAGACATGACAGTCATAAAGAAGAAACACTTGTCTATGTCATGACTCCTTCTCCTCACCTGTTGAGCCCTGAGGCTCTTCAGTTCCTGTTCAAGTCGCGTGCGAAGCCGCAGCTCCAGAGCTTCCCTCTTCTCACACGCTGCCTGCAGCTGAGCCAGCGCGCTCTGCAGACGTTCCACTTTCTCTACGTAGGCTCTCTTCCTCTGCAGTTCTTCCTCCAGCTGCCGGTTGCGGGCCTGCACCGAGGCCAGACTCTTCTCCAGCAGCTCCCGTCTCCGCTGACACTCCTCCCCGGAGACGCGCAGATGCTGAATCTGCCTCTCCAGGCATTCGCGCTCTCGCTGCTGCTCTTCATCTAAGATACAGAAAGGGTGAAATACAGGTCAGAGGAGGTAAGAGTCATGATCCTGGAAGTTCTAAGAGATGGGGGTCCTCGGCCAAAGGAACGCTAAAGAGGGCTATACTGTATGTCAAAACAATTCAGTGGCACCTGATGGGGTCAGCCAGGGAGCCATGTTAGCAGTCGCTGTGGGAACTACACTTTGAATGGAATGTGACCCAACAAGAGACATTACATGCTGCTATAAACGCATGTGGTCCAACAACAGACCATTTGGCACCATGTCTTCTTAACTGAAAGTGAATCACAGTGCTACAAGCAGAGTTACACCGAATGGAATTATCATTAAAATAAAACTGTTTCCCATCTACCCACTAAAAACTACCTCAGATTTAAATAAAAACTGTAGAAAAGCAAAGACAATTTATCTGTTGTGCCATTTGAAAAGAGGGTTGATTACACAACATGAGTGCATGCCTGTGGAGGGAATGCAGACTTCCTCTTATCCACTTACACACACAGGCATAGCTTTGTACTGGGAAAAGCTCAGCTTCTAAGGACGTGAAGTAAACAAGCAGCTCAAAATATAATCGAAGTGGTGGTTCTACCAAAAAAACTATAAACGACACACCTCACTTTGCTTCTGCTGTGCCAAGATAAATGTTTTCAGGAAACACAGACAATATTTCAGACCTGATGCCTTAAACAATCCCATGGCTGTTTAAAATGGGTAATGTATAACAGAATGGAGGATTATGTATCTACAACTGAGTGAGAAGATTTATGGAAAGAAAATCTCTATGCAAGAGAGAATGTCTACGCAAGGCTTTACTCTGCAGCACATCCCTGCACAGAAGAGAAACAGATGAAAGAAATATTCAAAACTGGCCAATCATGATTAAACCATGAGTTAAAGAAATGCCCAAACAAGGACAGGGAGCTAGCCAGAGGTCATGTCGAGTTGGGCCTGGATGCCCTGAAGTCCTAGACTTATTAGTTCCCCTTGAGAAGGGAAGTCAGCAGTGATGCAAAACTGAGCAGGAGGGAGGCGGAGGCAGTCCTAATGCCGGAACAAAAAATTCCTGGAATCAAGGCCACATTTACTGCAGCTATGAAAAATGGCTGTTGTCTAAGTGCCAAGAGTAACTCTTAATTAGAGGTACAATCATGTGTCCTTACATGAGGGGCTACAGCATTTAAAACACGCCACATCACTGAAAGAGGAAACCAATCCCTGCTCAGCTATGTCCCTGCTATTGTTAAGTGCTTCACAGGGCAATGTGATTTGTCAGATCAGATAAAAAAGGTCCCAAAGTCCTCCTTCACTCTTCTGTCATGTCAGTCACGTCACGCGAAGAGAGTGTTTCTCTAATAAAAGACTAATGCACAGAAACTTACTCTGCTCCAGGAGTTTGACAAAGACATGCTGCTTCTGGTCTGTACACTCAGCTTCCCTGGCTGCTCGTTGTTTGGTAGCTGTGTCAAGTTGTTCTGTGCAGAGGAGAGCAAACAAAACATGACGGTTACTCACGTGGAGCTACATTTAAAAGCAGGATGATTTGAGTTCATCAGATGAATGGACACATACCTCTCAGGTATCTGTTAAAGTCATGCATCCTCTTAATCTCAGCCTCTAGTTTATTCCTCATTGTTTTCTCCAGAGCTTCCCTCTTGGCAGAACCTTTCATCAGAGTCTCGTAAGCTTCAGATATCCTTTGAATCTCCAGCTCCAACTGAGGAGAAAATGTAAGAAGGACATCAGTCTCTGGGGAAAGCACCTCCACTCACTCATTGTCTGGACAGAAGTTTATGTTGCAGCTGTTGATATCAATGAGTTTAGTTAGTCATCTCTACAAATGCCATCCTCCTACAGGCAAATGGCTTTTTAACACTATGAGAAGTGGGAATCAACATTCCTGAGCGAACACTGGGTCCAGGTGTCAAGGCATTTATCAGCTTTCATGGCAATATGCCAGCATGTTTTGAAACACAAAGGGGAGAGGGTGTATTGAAGGTGTTCCCTGGGCTGGAACAGTGTGAAAACTCAACACCTAACTGGCAGAGCAAATTACTGAGAAGTCTCAAACAGAAAAAAGACCATGAAATAAATACGTTAAAAACTCTGGGAGATGTGTCTGTGTCACTTCTTCATCAAGTGAACCAATCACTGGGATCTCTTTCTGTGCATATTTCTTAATTGCCAGGCAGCTTATCACCCTGACATGTACTGGCAAGGAAACTGTTGTTTTACAATTTCCACACCCTGGATGAGCCAGCAGCTCCATTCATCGCACCACACCACCATTCCCTCTCACCTTCTGCAGCCTGGCGGCCTTCTCGGTGTAGACCTCCAGCTCCTTCCTGAGCCGCTCATTCTCCCGCATCAACACGTCGGTCTGAGCTGAGTTATGGCTGGAGGCTGCAGAGATGCTGTTGTGAGCCACCTGGGACTGAGCAGACACATACCTGCTGAGGAGAGACATGAGTAACTCATTACATCACTGCAGAAAGCCACAGTGTCTTGGAAATACTGAATGAACAATTGTCTGGAGCTGTTAGTTTGGTCATATTTCATCTCATACACAAACTAAATCATAATCTGTGGTGTTCTCATCTGCTGGGATTACCTGTGATGCTGTGAGTAGAAGGGAGGAGGAGGGTCTCTATAGTACTGTCCATGCTCCTGTGAGTGACTGAGCATATATCCAGGAAGTTTGGCACAGAAAGGATAGTCCGGTGGTGGCCCACGCTTGTCTGCACTCTCTTGGGCCCCTCTCCTGTCAGGTGCCACAGCGTTTGTAGCATTATTACTATACAGCTGTGGATAGCTGTGTGAAAAGCTTAGAGCCAGACTGTCTCTGGGTCCATTTCTCTCCAGAGAAAGCTGCATGAGCCTCTCACTGAGGGAGCGAGCATGCTCCCTCTTCAGATCCCACTGTCCCTCACTGTGACTCCCCATTATGTCCATACTGGGGCTTTCCTGCTCTGCCTGTCCCTTCTGAGAGATCAGGTACTGGGAGTGGGCCTTGGCCTCCTCATAAGTGGGCAGCTCCTCACCATGGAGCTGGTACAGATGGCACACGGGGCTCTCAGAATGCAGACAGTCCCCCTGGTGCTCCTGGCCTTGAGGCTCCTGCCGCGTTGACATCTGGATGTACTGGGTCTCCTCCTGAGTCAAGCTCTCCAGAGAGGAGCGGGGGCTGCCTGTGCCCCCGCCGCCGCTGCTGCCTCCACGCAGGGCCTGCTGTTGGATGGCCAGCAGTGTACGAGTGTCCGTCAGGTTACCGTAGCGCAGCTGCTCCTGGATGAGACGGTGCAGCACCGTTCCAGAGGAGCCTTCAGCAGTTCTCATTTCAGTCAGTGTGAAATGAGCAGAGGAAAAAACACAGCCTGGAAGTGATGGTTTGGGTTCTTCACAAATCACAAATCTGAAAAAACAACAACAACAACAATCTGGATCAGACTCACACAAGATGCAGACATCTACTATTAAATCTAATCCGCTGAGTATTTGTCAAGATTCCCAAACCTCATTCATTTCTAATGGTTGTATTCCTCTTGTGAACCACAAGCAGAGACCAACATTGACAACATTCCTCTCAGTTATAATTTAAAGTCTCTTCTGTTGCACAGTGACTTCTGATTTAAGTGTCTGAGCTGTTGCTGGAAATACCCCTGATCGTGATGTCAGTGCAGATCCACACACTGTAAAGCAGAACTTTCTCCAGTCAGACGCCTGTTTTACTGAATGGTTGCTATAAACACCAGAGTCCTCCCACACTTCCAACAATAAACAGGCTGATTTCCCAATTTCACATGAATCACACCGACACATTGCCCAACATATGCTCCTACAGGAAACATACCAAAATACGTACAGGAAAAATCCTAATTCTAACATGATGAAATAACGTGGGGGTGCGAGGTCCAGAACAAAACGCTATTTAGTAAACGGTTTTTTTATAATTTCAGTCTTTAGGCTGCTTAAATCTCACCTGCTTAAACCAGGACACAGCCATGTAAAGGTGATTCTCTTCAACAAATAAAATAAATGCGTGTGATCCATCAGGAGTCGAAACGACACTGGGAAACTCACACAATGAATCCAACAGTCTGAGCTGCGTCTATCTGCCAGGCATCCAAACACAACCCGGCCCGGAGCGACACACACACTGAACAGAAACACAGCGGACAACTTACCGAGTTAAAGTCTCATCACACACGAAACAGCGCTCAGTTCAACAGTGTCCACACGTCTCGCAAGCGCCTGTCCTCCATGTACGTGTGTGCGCACCGACGGGCAGCGGCAGACTGAGCAGAGCGAAGCTGCTGCTGCACTAATAAATAACTGAGGGCCGATTGTTCGCTGCGGCTGGAATGACTGGAATGTAAAGGCTCCAGGTCCCTGTGGGATCAAAAGCAGAGCACAGGGGGGGAGGAGGAGGAGGAGAGGGTGGGAGGAGGAGGAGGAGAGGGTGAGAGGAGGGGGTGGAGGGGGGGAGTGAGCAAGAATTGGATTCAGAGCAGCAGTACCATCTCAGCTGGCTGCTTGTGTCATGTAAAAGAGCTTGTTGTTTTTGTTGTGGTGTGGTTTTAGGGATTTGAAGTCCCCATAACTCCTACAATTAAAGAGAAGTCAACACAGGAATGTTACTGAGAGACTTAAAAAAATAAAAAATGAAACATAAAACATTTCAACCACACAGTCATTAAGTCTTTATTGAAATGTTTTAGGAATATAATAGAAATATGATATAAACAAAGGAGGAAAATCAAGATTTAGGCCAGAAGTTTCCTTAAAGTCTCACATAAAAAGTGAGATTTGACACATCAAGCACAACACAACACACAGTCTCAGTCTCTCATTATAACAGGTGGTGAAATGGTTTGGATTGATCTTTATCTTTTCATTAATTGATAAGTTGTTTAGTCTACAAAATGTCAGAAACTCAGATTCCCACAAGCACCAGCTGATGTATTCAAACTCTTTGTTTTTTCCAACAGTCCAGAACCCATTATTGATTGATTATCAAACTTGTTGTCAATTTATTTTCTGTAGGTCAAATCAAATAGTCGTCATAGTGATTTACAATAGTTAAAGCTGAACTATCTTGCAAGGTGGATTTTACAAACTTTACATGGCAGAAATACTTCACAATCCTGGCAACACATCTCACACCGAGGCGGGGATGAAAAATGCTGTCATATAATTGAGACATGGATTAATAATTATCTTTTGAACAGCCTTTTGTTTGCATGTGTCTGGTAAATATTTAAGCCGTGGCCCGTGCCAGTTAATTGCAGAGTGTGTGTCTGTGTAGCATGGACACAGAGGGAGAGGGGCGGGTGCGAGGCACGATGCCTGCCAGCTGTCCGTGGACTCAAATCCCCTTCCCCTCCTTTAATAAGAGCTCTGAGAGTTGTATTGTTCTCCCCAAAAAGCAGACATGACGGGGGCAGCCCTGCCATCTGCTGTTCTCCCCTCCACCACTAGCACCAGCTATATGCTTCATTCACACACACATGCATGTAGATGAAGACTCTGGGATCAGCTGGCAGTGGGGGTTGGGCTGTATTGGATAGTGATGTTATTGAGTACAGCCTTTTCTTCTTCTTTTTTTTTTGCATGAAAAGGATCATCCTAATGTGTTGGTGCTGGTTGGGTGTAAACAAGTCTCCTCTTGTTCACGCGATGCAGTCAGTCAGCAAACAAACTGCACATTACTTTATCTCAAACACTCAGAGGCAAACGTCCACCTGCTGATTTGCATGGCAGTTGAAGTCCAACAGTAACTAAAGAATGCTGATTGCTTTTACAACTGATAAGAACCAACAGGTTTTGTCATTTCATGAGTCGTCTGGGTCATAAAGACAAGCAAGAGGTTTGTAAAACCTCAGGTTGTGTTGTTGCACCATTTTACAAGGATTTTATATTTTCTATATATATATAACAATTATAAAATCCCTATATATTTTTTTTAAGTGCTGCTGCCTGTTCTTTAAATGAATGTTGATTCACTTTCTTTCCAAAAGTTAGATGAAACGATTGAGATTACTCTCATATCTGTCGGTTACGAGTGAAGCTGCAGCCAGGAGATGGTTAGCTTAGCTTAGCACAAAGACTAGAAACAACTAGCTGGACTCTGTTTCCCTGTGTTTCCAGTCTTTATGCTAAGCTAAGCTAAACTGAACACGAATAAACACATTTCTCAAAATGTCAAACTATTCTCCTGAAGATTAAGATATTATATTGCTTATCATTTATTATATTAAGTGAAGTAAAATTCATAGCACTAAGCTCTGAGACATCAGCAACAACAGGCCACATCTATCACATCATGGTTTAATGGACCTCATGTAGTATTTCTGTATCTCCAGCAGTAGAGCAATCTTCACACAGAGAAACATCACTCGCACATTTCATTTATACTGTGGGAAAACGTGCCAGCCATATTTAGTATCTGTGTGATGAGCCTTCAATGTCAATACATTATTGGATTAATGGGATTATAGCAAATCTACCATATACACATTGATGTATAGGATGTCATTTGCTAATGCAACATGGACATGTCATGTGTCACATCAGGTTAATGGGGAAATCAGTTCACAGTGCTGCTCCTGTGACTCTGTTCACGGCCATCGCCTGCAGTGTGAAACAGAGCTAAACTTGCTGCTACAAGTCAACATCATTTATTTTTTTCACTGTTTTTCAGGTGTTGGACTGTGAGTGACTGTGTGTTTGTGTTCCCTGGAAATTTATCCCATGTCTCATTTACTGAGAGCTGTCATCACATTATTCAAGTGTTTAAATGCCACCATGCATGCACCATTTTGCATATGAAGTGCAATACGTACTTTAAGACTGGAACAGAGTGAATCACACATTGAAATGAGCCACTAATAGTAGTAGCTAATACAATGGTAAATCTCTCTCTGTGTGTTGTGCTGAGAGAGAACAGAAAATATTAGGATATTCTGGATGTTGTTACCTTTTATCTCTTTGCTCAGAGTTGTTTCACAGAGGTGACAGGATTATTCTCAGGGGAGGTTGGTACAGTACATGTTTTCCCAGGGGAAGAAAGTGAGCGATATAACTAAGATATAAATAAGACTCAAAAAGTGCATTTTACACCATGTTCGTCACCACGTTAGCACATTTCAGCTCAATCACAAACATCTTGTAAGACACTCAACCTTTTTTTTCCTCGTCTTTTGAGACACTTACTGTCAGGACTGATATTTAAGATCAGCTGTTCGAACCTGAATGGCTGCTTAGGCTGACTGGGTTAACACAATATAAACTGTGATCTGGGAGCACCAGCCTTGTTATGTGAGGTGAGACAAGCCAGGCGCCTCAGCAGCTCCTTTTGTTTTCCTGCAAAGGAGGAAATGGCCGCATTCCTCACATTACCATGTCCATGGGGTTTGATCGAGCCTCCAGTCCAGTGTTTAACGGGGGACGACAGGAGGGCAACCAGCTGCCACTCACGTTTTCTCTTTAATGGTGGGTTTCTAATGAACAATACTGGAGCTTGGCTGTCCACAATCATAACCACAACTTTCCACTGTAGATAATGGCTATGAAAGATTCAAATAAAGGGAGCTGAATTCACACATCTATAGTAGACAAGAGAGACTGTCCCTTTGCTTCATTTCACAGACTCAAACTTCACAACAAACGGCAGCAGACTGTGAAACAACTGAAGATGAACAACATTCGCACAAGTCTGACTTGTTGCACATCTACTCAGAAACAGTCACTTGCACCTCGTGACACAAGAAATTCCTCACCAGCATAAAAGTAAACAAGTCACACTGAACCAGTGATGCTGTTTACAGATAAGGGAAGGACAAATATTTTCATGATTGCCCCGTGGGCTCATCACTTCAGCTAACTTCAGCTAAATTGAACTGGATTCGACTACAGTTTCACTCAGATCTTCATTATTCCACGGTCAAGTTAAAGTCCGAGTAGAGTCGCACATAGAACAGTTTATAAGATGGTGTAGAAACAATGTTGTGACAATTTGACATTTTCAACAGTTCAATGAAGAATGAAAAGACAAAATCACTAAAAATAGTGAATTTAATAAGATGAAGGAACAATATAATTTGGCTATGACTACATCAGCTTTCATCTTCTGTGAATTTCTGTGAATTTCAACTACTCATTACAGAAAAAAGTAATCGCATTATTGTAACATGTTAAGTAAAGCATTGGTGTGTGATCTTAAACTTCACGGTATTATCAAACAATAATGTCAGGTATTTTCTTACAAAGCATTTCTTCAGTATTTCTATCCAGCTTTGAAACGGTGTCTCTGATATGTGCCATAAGTCCACTGTGGTGTGGATGGTATTGACCACAGGCTGCTGGCCATCTGCTTTAGCCAGGGGTCAGAGAGCAGCTGCTGTGGTGATAATCATCTCTGCAGCTACACCAACATCCTGCTGTCACATTCACCTAACACATCCGTTGTAGCTGGTCCAGTATTGATTAAGATGCTGTTCTGACCGCCACAGCAAAATACATGTAACCACATGTCATCTCCACACAGCTTATCAGGGGTTTTCATATTGTTGGGACAGTGAAACAAGTTAACTTGGGAACAAATTCAATGAGTGATGCTGGTTTTGATATGAGAGTAAATGTGGACACGCAAACAGACAAATACTTAAAAATGAACAGGATAGGGTCCACGGTAAAACTCACAGAGATTAAGACGAAGCTTATGTAATGAAACCTAGTGTAGATCTCTGAAAATGACAGGTGAGCATTGTCTCTCTGCTGCATTAAACACAGTGGAAGCTTTGGAGTCAGCACATCCACACAATGAACACACTCATGTGGAGGAAGAGAAAACACTGAACATAAAACACATTTCCACATTTCCAAAGATCATTTTTGGCTTTTTGTTATGATGGTTTAACTTTGTGGAGTCGTGTTAAACACATCAACAGTTTAGGCTGAAGAAAGCAGGATGTGTTCTACTGTGGGACGCGAAGATATTTTAAAAACAATAATGGATAATTCTGTTGTTATAATGAAAACTACAAGCCAAACCAACAAGCCTTCAGATATATA
>JBBMJY010000022.1:1618452-1643198 GCA_037833715.1 Toxotes lorentzi | reverse complement strand
ATATTAGTTAGTTTGCGTATTAAGAATTGTCATTGTGATTTAATGAAACCAAAGAAACCAATATGACATTTGAGTGGAGCAAAGAACAACTGCTGCTCCAACATTCTCTGTCACTCTTGAGTTAACCTCAATTTGGCCATTTCAGGAAAACAAGCAACTTGTGTTTGGCTCACAACATGGATCTTGTGTCAACACACAACATGAGCATTCTTTTGAATGCTTGAGATGTCTGTTTGAATGCAGCCACATGTTTGTTGGGAAAATAACCTTCTGAGAGAAAGTTTAGGCAACAAGAAGTGGCATAAACAAGCTATAACCTATGAAGGACTTTACCAAACACAGCAGGCCATCAAGTGTATATTTACATTGTATGTTGTCACTGCTTCCTCAGAAGTCCTGCTGAGTCTTTCAAAATAAGAGGTGAGATCAGTTCAAGATGAACATTTTGTCAAAATCTGAACCAAAGGACCGTATTGACTGGGACGTCATGGGGCTTCAGGCTGAGGGGCAGATGTTGTTAGGAAACAAAGCGCAGAGCAGACTATCTCCTGCCCTCCAGTTAAGAGGCTGATGCACCTGTCAGCCCCCCGCCATATGGACTCCTGCAGCAAGAATGCAGTGTATGCTAAACAGAAAGAAGAGAGCGACTTCAAATATGCAGTTACATTCTGCACAAAATAAATCTACCACCTGTTCCTTACAGAGAGGATCTATTCAAGTGTAATCTTCCCTTTCTCCGCTCCAGATTCTTAAAGCCATTATGTTGAAAGCAGGTGGAAGAACCATGTAATGTCACATTAGCTGCACTTCATTTACCGCTGTGAACAAATACTCAGACTGTTTAACAGGCCAGTAGTACTCGCTCATCTCAAAAACTTTAATCCTCACCATCATTTGCCACAAGTCTAAACAATGAGTCTCAGGTTACACGGATGCTTGTATGTGCTTGTGGTTATAAGTTCCCCCTCCCCATCCATGCAGCGCTGGTACAGTCCCTGTGGAAGCAGATGGCTGGGAAAAGGCATTGCCTCCAGGCCAGATAAAGATGTCTTTCAGGGCCATGCTGAGTGGAGTGGAGCCCCCAATCTGCTCATCATCCAGTGGACTGAGATTCCTCGGTGCTTGAAGCCCAGAAACAGCCCTGTGTCAGACAGAGAGCAGGTGGTGGACCTCTGAGACCTCTGAGGCCAAATACCTTACAGCCCTGATGCTGGAGGACAAGGACAACTCTGGGATTTCCATTTTAAAACTGGGAGAGGCCGCTAGGACAAAAAAATTAAATAAGAAAAAAGGGTGAGGGTTAATATACATATTGGATATGAGCACACTGCTAATGTTCTATAACTATTTAAAGTTGTTTAGATATACAATAAAAATTTATTTATTATTATTTATTACAACTGTTTAGCAGGTAAATGGTTTTAGATCAGCAGACTGTGAACTGAGTTGATATATATATATATATATATGATAAGTGAGGTTTGACAAATCAGCATCTTGTGCTCTACTAATCATAAAATACGGCTGTTTTACTCATTTTTTTTAACAGCACCAGAGAAGATGAATAACTTTTATTTATTTTTTATTAATTGTGGGGTCCATTACACTGTATTTGTGTCTGAATTGTGAGATGTGAGAGTGGATAACACATGAGGCCTTGTGTTGAGGTCTCTTCAAACAGGGGCCCGTTGACTCTTCAGTTTATGCTTGGATATATTTATTGTTGAATCTAAGTGTGGTATCAGAGGTTATTGTCTGAGAGCAGAGCCTGACACAGTTTCCTCTGTCTGCCCCCACCTCTGTCCCAAATGTCTGACTTTGTGTTTCTGGCAATTTGCTCCCATTGTGCAGCACTTCCTGATAGGAGGCGCTCTGGAAGACTGGGCTCAGTCAACTGCAAAGGAATGTGACATTCCTTTCTAAAATTACAGATGTTTCTTTGGATTTCTGGGGCCGATTTCTGCCATTTTCCCTGTGGTGTCTGGAGAAAGTGCTTCCGGACAGACACACAAGTGAACACAGGAGTGTATATTCTAAACTTTATTCATGATTGACTGCAACAGACTGCTGGACGCCAACAAAGTATTTATTTTAACTAGTAACACACCAGTATGTATTGTTATTGTTCTTTTGTTCACATTTATCAACATTAAATATCTTAGGGCAGAACTGATCTACCATTAATAGAGTAAATAAATAAATTCCCCAGAGTGTAAGTCAGGCATTAATTAAAAAACGGACATATTAGATGAACTATGAAATAGAAAATACGTTTAATTGCATTTACTGATACGATCAATGTAGTGAAGCTACTGAACTTGTAGGATGACTAACGCTTGAAACAGTGGCTCCTAGCCTTTTTGACTTGTGACCTGTGATCCCTCCTCACAGGTTATAGGAGCTGAGCTGTCAGCATGCTAAACCATAGAGTCAGTTCTGTATCCCAAATTAGACAAAAGTCTGCAACAGGAATGTTTTTCTTTCTTAAGATCTGCACTGACATTCCTGTTTTTTTGGCTCCCTGTGGAAACAAGCTGCTAAAGTCTAAGTTCAAATGTTGAACCTGTTAGCGAAATCTTACATCACATATCGAGCAGATACAGAGCAGCATTAACATTCAGAGTCGTGTTTGTCCACCTGATAAAGTCTGCTTGAAGCAAACAGCTGCTTCACTGCACTACAACAGTAAAGTCACAGTAAAACAATGAGCTAATGAGCTAAACAGACACTTGAATGTGCCATCTGACAATGAAAAAATATTTTGGTTTACCTGGATAAAAACTATCAACTACCAGAGTCAGTAAGTAAGTGCTCTGTCTTCTCCTTCTCTCTGAAATGCTCTTATTTTGTATCCGACAGTTAGTGACACCTGTTGTGAAGGGCATCTGTGTGTGGATATCTAACCCTAACCCCTAATAAGAGACAGTTAATATGTAATAGTGACACTTTGGTAAATGCAGGTCTAACTGAACAAACACAGAGAGACTTGCTGTGATAACCTCTATCTCCAGATGGTAGACTGGAGTTAAAGGGAAAAAAGGAGACAGGGGAGTCGAGGGGTCAGACGTCAGGAATGAGGAAATCCCACCCTGCCAGCAGATAGAGGACAGGAAGCGCTCCCATTTGCTTACAAATTCACCCTCTGCAGAGCAACATGTGCAGGGGTGAGTGTGTTAAAAGCGTGGGAGGAGACCTGCAGACCACTGATAGTGCATTGTCAAGTGGCCATTATGTGCTTGACGACATCCACAGGCCGTGACTGCAAAAACAGAGGAGCAACGATAAAGAAGGAGTCACATCCAGACGTGCCTTTATTTTAAACCAGTGACCAGCTACACAGCAGCCACCAGAACCAAGTGTGTTGCATTTATAGAGATAATATAAAATGACTTTGATTTCTTTAAGTCATATAAATACATTTCTTACATTACAGAACTTTAAACGCCTCCAAAAAAAAAAATCACCCATCACAACTCAGATCCTGTTTGTGTCGTGAATGAATGCCACACATTCGTGGCCTTTTAAAGCTTTTACTTCTTCTGTTGATCAAACTAACAGAGTCCGACTGAGGCATTTTATTTTTGTCATTCTACAAACCTGTATTTCAAAGCAACCAGATCTCAGATTTGCTGAATCAACACAATGAGTGCAGCCGTGAGAACCTGTTGATTTATGACGCAGTCACCCTGCAGAGTGATCACCACAGGTGACGACGAGTTCTCTGTGATCTCCAACAACACTGACAATTTTATGGCTTTTGTAATCAAACACTTAAACACAGAAGCACCACAGTTGACTCAGGCATGAAAGGAAGGGAAGCTGTTTAGGGTCAGTAATGTTTTCACTCTGACAGAGGGCATCTTCACTAGCTCTAAATCAGATAGAAATATGCATTTTCAAGCTGCTCTACACTGATGCAAACCCTGTGCTTTGTTAAATACCATTAAATATGGAGTTTCAACTGAGGAAAGGGTAGTAAGAGACCTTACATAAGAGGGTGAGTGAGTATAAGGTTGGATATACTGTGATGATTTAAGCTTCCTGCATACCTCAGTGGCAGCTGGGAGGAGATGCATGTTCTTGGAAAGGACAGTTAAGAAAAATTCCTCTCTGAGTGAGAATAATCTTGATAACAGTGTCGTTATCTACCCCCACCTCCTTGTCAGGTGACAACAGCTGCCTGAAAGTAATGAAGCGTGAAGTCTTCCTACCCCAGAGCCAAGAGTGCACATTTTTCCACCATCCATTACAGTAGTTTGGTTAAGATGAAGACATACATACTCTAATCTTATTTTATACGAGTGAGGCGTGATTAGAACGACACACAGGAGACTGTAACGTTACTTGGATTAGCATCCGAAACATAAATAAATATAAATGTCATATCTCTACCAGGTTTTATACATTGTTTTTCACTATCTGAGGTTCTTATAATCACATCTTCTTGCAGCGGTTTAATGGCAGCCGACTGAAGGTTCTGGAAATACATTTTCACAGCCACGCTTGCAGCTCTGTGCAGCATTGAGCTAAATGCCAAATCCAGCCTGCTGTCATGTTCACAAACACAAGCCTATGTGCTAATGTTCAGAAGATATAATGTTTGCTATGTTCAGCATCTTAGTTTAGCATGTTAGCATTGTCACATGTTATTTAGCACTAAACACAAGGAACAGCTAAGGCTGATGGGAAGGTCATTAGATTTACAGGTATTTGGTGAAAGTACTGCACAGACTGAAACTCTGACCTGATGATGAAAAGTAAAGGGATCACCAAAGTTTAAGTTACAGTTCATCCTGAGGGAGACATGGACGTCTGAACCAACAATCCACCCCAGTGTTGAGACCTTACACTAAAAAATTCAAAATGCCAAACTCTAGAGGATGGTGCAGGATTATCACCATGGTCAGCAGACTGACTGAGAACATTAGCACAGAAAGCAACGATTTCCCAAAAGTCTTTTCTCTTATCTCGTTAATCATCCCAAAACGAGGTTTATCTTGTGACCCGTTAAAAGGGTCTCAACCCTAGGTTGTGCACCACTGACCAGACCACAGGCAGCATGACCTAACCAGTCTGTAATCACTGAACACTGTAGGATTTAAAGCTAAGGGACAACTGAGAGCAAAAAACAGTTTAATCTAACTAATGATAATTCAGATTCTGCTGCAGGTGAAAACAGGTTTTACTCTCACATAATAACAAGACACGTAGGTTTTAGAAAGTAAAGGAGGGGGGGGGCGCATTTCTCCTGAAGAGACACACAAATCAAAACATGCTTAGCTGTTTACGTCACTATGAGGGAAAGAATGTAAACTCACTCTTCCTTTCGTCAGTTCATCAGCGTATCCCAGGATGCTCGCGTGGTGCAGATTCTAATCAGTTTCCCCTTTTTCTTTTTTACTGTACACCGCCACATTAAGTGCAGCACAACTTTCACAGACCGAACGGCACCTAACATTTAATCCAGAATAATCTTTCCATGTGATGTGACAGTTGTTGTATAAAAACCTGGCAAGTCCACTTCAAGTGTTTTGTGTGGTTCTACTTCAGTTTGTAATTTCACAGTTTCAGATGCAACATTATGCAAATGAAATGATTCTGCTCAAAATAATTTACCCCACAGTCAGAAGTGTCTGCTTCCCTGCTCTGTAAGATTACGCCACAGCTCGCTCGTCAGTCCTGAAGCACTAAACACTTCATAAAGCTCACACTCCGTCAAACCTGTGCATGTCATTGCATAAGACGACGAGGGAAAAAATGAGGCTCGCCTGTGATGCTGTGGTTTCGGGGGGAAATCTGCAAACTAATTACACGAGACTATCCAAACGAATGCTGGCCTCATTAGCTGTGAATGAACAAGGAATGTTCCACATAGTTTTTACGTAACAGAGCCCAGCATCAAGGCGTACACACACAAACTGCACCAGAGAATTCCTGCACCGACTGGGCTGAATATCAACGAGACCATGCTCCATTTTCCAAAGAATTAAAGACTGACTGAGCTACGGCTACATGAAACTGTACAGGGAATTTAAACTCAGTGAATAGAGAGTTCATCAGTTCATACAGTTTTAGAAAACTATATGTGTAAGACTGATGTCTGAACTTAATGTCTCTGTGCAGCTGCTGTGCTGTCTGGGGCTGTAATGCCACACTAACCAATAAGACTACAGTGATACAATCTGCATTCAGATAAGACTGATAAGAAGCACTTCACACAACAGCAGTAAACTCCTTGCTCATTTGTCTGGCATCTGCAATAACATGAAAAAGAAGCTGCAGGAGGGATTTTTAAAAAAGAGAGTGGAGTAAAAACAGAACACGAGAGGAAGAAAGGTTATGACGAGGGCAGCAGCAGTATGCTGGTGTTCTCTGATATGTTTGGTGTTGTTTTCTGCACTGTTCCACATTTTAAAAAGTATAGTTTTAATTGTCAGATCTGTTTGTTGTTTTTTCTAACTGTGCTTTGAACACACGTCACTTCTGACAGCTGGAATGGAAGTAGAAGAAGGGAGAGATGTTCATCCGTTCATGCAACTACACACACACACACGCACACAAGCATGTACAGTAAAGGTCAGTTCAGAGGTCAGGGTAATGTCTGAATGATTCCTGAATGTCTGGCTCCCAGGTCACACACAGATCTGCACAAACACACAGAGATATTTGAAACATCCTTTTCCCTCTGCATGTCCATACAGAAGAGGGAGAGGACTCATCATCAACTGCTTACAATGTCTCAGACAGCAACACAGTTTCACTGATGTGCAGCCACAGAGGACACGTCACTGAGGAATGTATTTCACCTAAACCCAAACTAACATAAACAAATACTGAAGAAGACCTTGATCTTTTCCTCCTACAGTTAACAAATCTCTCGGCTTTATTTCCCTTTTCTCTTTCAGTGTGAAGGAGATGGTCTGATATGAGTTGATGAAATTCTAACTGCCCTCGTTCACCTCATGTCCACACAAGAATAAAAACGGAATTTTTCACTAAACTGTGCTTTATTTTTTATTAATTTGTTTAACCTTTATTTAACCAGGTAACTCTGTTGAGAACACGTTCTCATTTCCAACGACGGGAACAGTGTCTCAAGCTCACATTTTTTGGATCTATACTTGCACTTTCTTTCATGGACACACTGCTCCACTGATTAAAAGAAGCACCTCAGTGTGAGTTCTTTTTTATCTCAATATTTAATTAACAAATAAAAGTGTTAACAGGGAAGCAAAGACCTCAAGCTCCTTAGAACATAATTAATAGCCTGCATTTTATATCATTAATAAATCTATTATTATTAATTATGGTTTTATTATTAAACAGGCTGCAGCAGAGCGTCCACAGTCAAACAGTGTTTGACGCTCTCTGTCTGCACATGCAGCTCGAGACAAACGACAAATACTGTGTTTTGTTAAGGAAAAGGGGAACAACAGTCATGGGTTGAAAGAGTTAATACAAAAGAGCAGACACATTTAGTTATCTGTGGGCCCTTTGGGCCGGGGAGTTGCCTTCCCTGCCTAACGGAAAAATAATGGCCAAAAGGTTCAGTGAAGGAAAAGTTCATTTTAATGAGAACAGTTCATTTCCTTGCAGGAAATTAAGAAATAAATTGACTCCATTCAACATAACTTGTGTTTAATGTCAGAGGATCTCCATTCATTCATACGTGTGTTTAAATGCAGTTTCTTTTCTATGTAAAACCTCATTTTTCTCAGCACCTCAGCACCAGCCTCCAACTACAGCTACAGCCTCTGCCTGATGGACCTCTACCAGCTGCTACAGCTCCATCCTCAGTCTGCAGCCTCTGCCAGCCACAGCCTCCACCCGCAGCTACTACCAGCAAAAAGGTAAATGGAAGTTAGATACCTTCAATAATATGATATAACTTCTTATTTGTTATATTTGCCTTCATTTGACAATGAGGTGATGTTTTCTAGGAACAACCTTTCTTTTTGCCCTCTCCGTCCAGCTGAGCTCCAGTCTTCACCCACAACCACCATCTACACCTTGGGCAGCCAGCCTCAGCTTCTGCCTGCACTTACTGCCTGTAAGCTGAAATCCTGCGGCATCTATCTTTCAAACACCTTGTTTAAAAATATGGGGAGGTTTTCTGTGTTCCATCTTGCTTTTCTCAGTACAAGCCTTAAACTACAGCCTCTGACCGGCAGATGCATCAACCTCAGCCTCCAGCCGTCAGCACCAAAAGCGTCCAAGAACTTCAACAACCAGTTTAAAGTGTGACCAACACGGCTGATATTACGAATGAATTCTACTGTATATCATTGCCTTGGCTGATTTTTTCTGTGCCACAGCTTTGAAATAAAACCTTTGGGAGGCTCTTTAGAGCTGATGTTGACTTTTTGATCAGAGAAATAAAGACAAGAACAGCTGCAGATTCAGGGTTAATTCTCTGCTGCTGTTTAAGTTCAGGATCTCTGTGCTTCTTCCACCACTGTTTACGTGCCACAATCCACAAACAAACACAAGCTGTATAAGTGGGACACTAGCGTACATGTAAACACGCTCATTGTGCTTTAGAGGAATGACTCTCTTCCTCTTGGCCTCTCTGGCACAGTTCCCTTTGGACCGAGCGCAGAGCAGGCTGATAAGAACGCGCCCCTCCGTCTCTGCAGCATTCCAAGTGTCCTGCAGCGAGCGTCCGGAGTCTGACTGCACGAGATGAGTCCAGCCGTAACCTGCACCCACTCCCTCAACCCCACCCTCCCAGAACAATGAGACATTCCCATCAAATAAGGGACATGGCTGGAGCTAGAAGTGGGACATGGACACATGAGAAGCACGACAGGCATGTTCTCTGAGGCCCCGCCATGGAATGTGCAACAAAGAATGAATACTGGCTGCAACAATTGTGGGAAAAGTTATCTTCTTAAGGAAGTTCAGCACTTCATGAGTTTACCACGTCTGTCAAGGTGCAACAACCTGTGACAAGAGCAGTTCATCACTATGGAGCAACATGGGTCATACTGAAGAGATATTTATCCATTTTTGGAAAATTACAGTAAAGTTTTTCACTCACAAAAACAAACTGTGGGTCCAGTTTCATTAAGATAGAAAACATATTAACCTGTTTTTGGTAGTGGTAAATTATTTCTATCAGTTATCACAGAGATCCACCCCCACATTCTCAGGAATCTCCAGGCACTTCACCCTGCCTGGTTTAAAAAAAGTCCCCACCAACCTGTACTGCCTTTGAGCTAATCAACAGAGGTAACTCAGCCCTCTACACAAACACCTCCAGTCTTTATTCCCATGACAAGTTATGATCTTACAGATAAGGAAAATTCCTAAAAACAAATACCTCAGATATCTTTCCCTCTCAAGATGGACTGATAATATGAACCAACTCAATGTTACTCACATTGTAGATACTTTCCTGTTTCATCACAGGAGCAGGGAAACTCTTAATAACTTAGAACTCAGGTACAAGCTGCTGAACCAGTGAGTAACAGAAGAATCTGATCTGGCAGATTCGTTTCTGTTGACCTGAGTGTGACAGCAGAGGATTTAACTGCTGCTCAAACAAGAGAAGCAATGAAAGACTCGACAGTCTCCAACCATCCTTGCACTTGGACTCTCCTACAGTAATACTGTCAGCGTGAGTGTGTTGGCAGGTAAAGGGTTTTATGCTTGAGTGAGAATGTGAGTGTTTTATCGCATTTCACTGAAAGCAAAAAAAAATGCATTTGCATGCATGCATGCTGCACCAGCCTGTGAGCCTAACATGAAAAGATCATATTTCCAGAACTAATATTTATGAATAAAAATAAAAACAAAAAGAGAAAAAAAATCACATGGTCCATTTACTCTTCTGTTTTTATCCCCGAAGCTCTCAGCCACATCTTCAGCAGAGCTGCTCCCTTGGTCAGTGGATTAATTTAGACCTACACAAGTTTCTTTTTCCAGGTTGGAAACAGGCTGAGGGACCTTAAAAAGCTGATTTGGTATCTGAAAGCAGCTTCCTGTTGCAGCAGTAATCAACAGTGACGAGAGCAGAGTAAAGCTGTGGGCACAAAAACCAAAAGCAATGAAGTGAAAGAATTTAGAAGTGAAATGCAGAGTTTAGAACAAACGACACGTTGAGAGGTGTCAGCTCTACAAGTGAAAGCTTTCATATTACAGATATTACTTTGATCTTTTGTTGTCTTAATAGAAGTGAATATAGTCATTTCAAATATGGCTGTCATTTTCCAGGTGAAGCTTCAACAGTTGAACTGTCAAAGCCCCAAACTCACCAGGTTTTGTGTTAATTCGTATGTGTTTGTGTCAGTGCTTTGAAACTGCAATAATAAACAGCTCAACTGTCCCTTTGAAAACACAGAAGAGTCATAAGAAGCTCAAAGTGATCATGCAAAAACATCGGGGTGCCTTTAGAGGGAGGGGGCCTCTGTTTGCATCATACCACTACGTGTCCTGAAGAGCCTAATGCAGTCAATTCAATTCATTACACTAATCAATTTAGCAATTACTCAACCACCTTGTAGGCTAAAGCTAATTTTTCCTGCGGAGCATTATGTAAATAAGGCAGTCCGAACTCTCCCTGGACTTGAATCAGCCTCACTCCTCCTCCCTTGTACTAGGCCCCTTCAAGGAATCTCCACATATAAAAACCTTTTCACCTCCCTCCAGAGAGAGAGCCAGAGGAATGCCTGCCTTGCCAAATTCCTCAGCGCTGTTTGTTGGGGCTTACAGTGCTAGTAACACAGGCGACCAAATACCAAAGTGAGAAGTCACTGGACTCACAGACAGCTGAACATTACTTCTGTATTGTTATTGTAACAGTACGACAGCGAAAATGAAAAACATATTTCTTGAGGACAGTTTATCGTTTTATTTTCATTCTATAAAACAGAACAATTCCCCTCGTGGTCTTTCAGTGTTTCTGAGGTTCAGCGCCCCACATGGTTGATATTAACATTCCACACACTTTCTAATGATGAGGACAAAGCAGGCCACAGGGGAAGGTTCATGACAGCACTGGCATGGTGCACACATTCCTGCATTAGTGCAGCTGGAGGGCCTCTGGGTGGTGGTGGTGCTGAGGGGTAAGTAAACAAGAAAATAAGGAGAGTTGAGGTATAAGCTGCCTGCTGTCCCTCCCTGCTGCCTGAGATGTCGGGACAGACTTGTACATATGTGGTATTTTCCCAGTTGTGACAGGCGTGCAGGGAGGACGGACACTTCTTTGGCTCGCAGCAACATTCTTTTCTCTGGATGAAAATGCAAAGCGCATATTAATGCTGCATTTCAGGCAACTTGAAAAATTGGAATATACAGCCTCCCACTAGGAAAAGTGCAAAGAAGCGCTGCTTAATGTCAGAAGTCTTAAAAATACCCAGGTGGAATTCAGCAACCAAATGTCAGCTCCGTGAAGTCTCACAAATAGGACAGAATACAGCACGGATGGTCAACAGGTTCCAGGTTTTTTTAGTCAAATGTCAGCGGTCGTCCAACGCAGTATGACACAGAACATGTTGGGCTGAAGAGCCCACACGTGGCATCTCTAGTATCGTTTAGGATAATATACTGAAATTATTAACAATTTGAATTAACTCTGAATCTGAACAAACCATGAGCAGTCAATACGCGTTAGAGCGGTGACGCAGCACCGACACTGAGCCGATGATGAGTTCCTGTTGTCGACCATCGTGACTCAGTTTGTGTGTCCGTGGCCACAAAAGAAGCAGTGAGACCTGATTCTCACATTTAGTGCAGCTGTCCCTTCTCTTTTCACTCTACTTTCCAGACCGGAGCTGAAATAGCTGTTTGATTAACTGATCAGAAGAGCATCTGAAAACAAATAACGTATTTTGATAATAGTTATTATTAATCTTTCCTAGAAAAAAAATGCTAACATTTCAATGGGTGCAGCTTCCAGCAACTTGCACCAACTTTTAAGACAAGACATGAGGCAAAGCATTCGACCCAAGAGCTTCTGTCACTGTTTGTTTCAGCTTGTGGCTGTGCACAGATAAATACATGAGGAAGAGAAAATCTGTGCGAATCAGCTTTGCAAGGCTCATACATTGTCATAATTGTAACATTAAAGAACTTGGCATTCAAAGCTAACATGTACCCGGCTGTGGCCTGACAGATGTGTACATGTGCAGATCTCACTGGGATTTCTGAAACATATTCACACTGTCTGACACTTGTTAAAAACCCCTGGGTGAACTCAAAGCTCCGAGCTGTCGTACTGATATTAAAAGTGCAAACAGATGTAAAAATAAGAACAGATGTCTCTAAGGTTTAAAATAAGAGCAGCATATACAAAATGTCCCAGGAATGTCACTCAGGACTGCTGTTAAAGACACTTTCTCCCAAATTTATTCCACCTTAACTCAACTACTGACCACTCTGTACAGAAGTCTGGGCAGACTCTGAACCACTGGGTAAGTACTTGGAGACTGTCCTGGTGTTGCTCTCTTTCATACCACTGATGTGGGTGTCCAGTCTCAGGAACAGCTCCTCACTCCGCAGCGTTTCCTCCTCCAGGAAACGAGAAACCATGTGGTCTGCAGGTGACACTGATAAAGGCTCCTGGAAGCAGGAAAAACACACACCTGTAGGATTCTTTGGTAAAAAAAAAAAAAAATTAGCAAGTATTTGAGTAAGAGTCTCATTTGTGATTAATCTCACCGGTGGAGAGGTAGAGGGAAGGTTTTTTTCTCTGGACACAAGATCCAGAGAGTCTTGGGAGCTGGAGCTCTGTCCCTCAGCAGCAGATTGATTTGAACTTGAGGCTGGCACTGAGTTTCTCCTGGTGAGTATTTTGCTACTGGAGGAGGAAGAGGAGGAGGATGCTGATGAGGGAGGCCTGATGTCTTGGGCCTGGTTGTAGGGC
Source organism: Toxotes lorentzi (assembly GCA_037833715.1). Classification (NCBI taxonomy): domain Eukaryota; kingdom Metazoa; phylum Chordata; class Actinopteri; family Toxotidae; genus Toxotes; species Toxotes lorentzi. Next base: position 1,630,333 of record JBBMJY010000022.1, on the reverse strand, counting down.
TGGTCTGTGGGGGACTGGGACAGGGTCTGTAGCTGTTTAAAGAGCCTCTGGATCTCTCCCTCGCAGCAAGTGGAGTTCTCCTGCAGCTTAGCTTTTGAGGCCTGTGTCTCCTCTCGGTATTTGTGACGTCTGGTATCTTCAGTCCTACAGATGAAACAAGTATCTGCATCAGGGTTTAGTTTCTTAAGCTTTTGTGTTTGTGTGTCTGTGTATATACCACCTACTTGTCCTGAGCAGGCAGTGCTTCAGTTATGGCGTGGCTGAGCAGGGCTCCTTTATATTTATCCTGTACTGACACCCCAACTTGTGCACGCATCTCACCGAGTGCCAGCCTCAGCTGTCGATTCTCTTGTTCCTGGCCGCTCAGGGAGGACGTATAACTCTCTCTCTGGGAGGCGAGTGAGGAGTCCCCCCTCTGAGGGGAGAGAAGTGAATCAGGGAGTAAAAAGCAAAGAGAGAGATGAGTCAGATTTAGACACAAGCACCGAAGCCAAATTAAGAAAAGAATCCTGTCTGCTGCTGTCTGTAAATCCATGTCATGACTACTCTAACAACTATGTCATAACAGACAAACCTTGGGTGACTGAGACTCCAGTCTGTGCAGCAGATCCTTCATATGGTGGTTCTCAGTTTGTAGAGTCTCCAGCTGTGCCTGAGCCATCTGAGAAAATCAGAAACAAGATAAACGTGACCTATTTAACTGACCCTGAGCAGAGGACGGGTACAAGTATGTTTCTGTAAAAAAATAAAATAAAATTACAAAGCTATTCTCAGGAATTAGAACTTCACCTTGCAGCAAGTCTCTATTCTAAAATGGTCTCTTCCAGGAAAAGTGTAGGCCTGTTCAGACATGCACCTCAACACATTAACGTGGTGACAATTACATGCAGTGTCCAATTTAAAGTCACTGTTCAGTCACTGAGGATAAGAGTTTATTCTCAATGACTGAAGAGCAGAAACAGAGCCGAGCATGCCAACGCTTTCTGTCTGACGACAACAACAACAACAATAATACATTAGCCGAATTAGCATAATTAAGAATTTATGTTTTAGTGGCAGTTCAGCATTTGATAAGATGTTACACCACAGCTTTTCTTTTCCTCTTAACTTATTATTTCAGAGCGCTGAGTGATGTAAAGCTTAGAAGTTAAATAAAGTTTAGTTAACGCACAACTGGACAAAATATCATATAAAAAATATCAAAATAAAAAGAACTGTTAATAAACGTATTATTCATTGTACAGAATAAATATTTAAAGCTCTAAAAATATCTGTGAAAATAATTAATGCTGCAATTTCCTCCCTTCATTGTGTTGGTTTCCATTAAACCAAATCTGATCATTTCAGAGCAACAGCTGATTATTTGCTCACTTTAAGCTCAGCTGGCTTCTGCTCTGCTTCACCACGAAGCTGCTGCTTGATGCTGGACAAAGAGTCACTCAGTGAGGCGATGGTGAGGTCGCGTTGGTGCAGCTCACTGGTCAGCTTTGACACCTCCTTCCTCATTCCCTCCACCTCACCACTGTGAGTCTGCCTGGCCAGTTGAAGCTCTTCTCTGAGCTGCAGGGTAAATCCAGAGAGGTGAGGAGTAAGCTTGCGACTTGAAACAATGCTGATGTCATTGGGGTAAATGATAAACAAAGAAAATTCAGTGTGTAAGTGAGTTAGGGAAGTCTTCTGACCTTTTTCATTTCAGCAGTAGAGGAGTCATGTTCTGCTTTTACACTTCTCAGATCTTGTTCTGTCTTTGAGAGGTCGGCTCTCTGTCTGCTCACCTCATCCAGTCTGAGTAAATCACCAAAACATGAAAAGGAAACCAGTGTCGATTTGGTAAATTCTAAGATATACTGAATATCAAGCTAAAATAAATAAAATAATAATAATAATAATAATGATAATGTTGGTGCATCCACCTCTCTCTGAGACATGCCAGTTCAGCCTTGAGATGAACCTCACAGGCTTGGGCACAGTGAAGTTTGGCTGCAGTCCTTTCCAGATCTTGTCTGAGGGTTTCCACACCAGCACAGCCCTGGGCTGTTACACAGTCCTCCAGAGAGCTGCACACACAAGAACCTTCAGAAAACACTCACAAGGGAACTTCCACCTTTCTTTTTGACCACTGCAAAACAACTGCAACTACACAGCTACTCCTGCGCACAGTAAAGGTATAGATCGCCCTCTTGTGTACATGTTACGATACTACATCATGGTACAGTTAACACACCCTAATGGCAGAGATTCACCCACCGAATGACTTGATCTTTAGCTTGCAGTACTTGGTTTAGTCTTGCAGCTTCATTACGAAGCCTCTGGCGTTCCAAACTGGCTCTTTGCATAAACGTATCCTGAGAGTCCAGCGTGGCGTGGAGTTCCTCCCGTTCCTCTGAAAACACCTGCGGAACAGATGTGGACCGTCAGCTGATAAGATGATCTCTCAGACTTATTGCTATTGTGTCTAAAGGACAATGAAAACAATTTTAATTTGTTATTTTCAAGGAAACGCTGCCCCTTTTTTTCCTGTTGCATCAGTATTTTCCAGAGTGGCCTAAGGTCACTGATTTTTACCTTTAGGCCTCTGGAACACTGATGACAAACTAAAGTGAAGCTGTGATCAAGGCTGCAACTAATGAATATTTAGATGATCAATTAATCTGCTGATCTCTTTTTACTGATTAATCAGATGGCCCATAAAATGTCAGAAAATAGTGAACTCTTATGTGACAGTAGACTCAATATTTTTGCATTTTGCACTAATGGTAAAAAAAAAACAAAAAACCAAGCAATCTGAAGATGATGTAATATACATTTGGTAACTATGGTTACCAGGCTACTGCTCAAAACCATGTGTAAGAATTCCTCATTAATCTTTTCTCTTGATATGGGATGGGACCCACTAAAAAGCAGCCCTGTGTAGAGAAGTGTAGCCCTGGGGCCCATCACGAGCACCATAAACTGGCACTGCTTGTATATGTCCCTATCACTCTGCTAACCTGCTGCTCTCTGCGGTACTGTGCCATCCACATCTCAAGCGATCGGAGTCGCTCCAGTTCAAGCTCCTGTGAGTGCAGATTGTCCTGAGTCTTCTCCAGCTGACTACGCAGATTCTGTACCTCTGAACAGCACGCCCTGTGCTTCCTCTCTGTTTGCCACAATGCCCTCTGGGACTGGAAATCAAATGACAGAAAATACGTGTGAAACTTTAACGGTCTTCTCTTCGCTTCAGCATTAAACTCTGACTTGATATCACATGTTAAAGTTCATATTTTGCTTTTACATTCACGTGTATGAGCTCATTGGTCAGGCTCTTATTCTGAGTCTCCAGTGCTGACAGCTGTTTCTGGTACTGGATATGTTGCTGCTCCCACTCTGCAGAGCGCTGACGATATTCCTGAAGGAAGAGGCAGGAATAATCATGTTCAACGTAATCAATAGATGGCAGTAAAGGGAAATTCCCAGGTGACTGAGATAAAGTCAAGAAAAGATGTAAAGGGAAATGGACTGTCATACCTCGATTTTCTCATGCAGTTGGGTCACTTCTGAAAGGTCTGTCTCCTTTGTTCCTCCACTGGTCTCCTTGAGCTGTTTGCGCTGAAGCTTGTGGTAACTCCTCTTTAATTTATCTAACTGCAGGACAAAATCTTCATAATACCTTTATCAACACACCATATTTTGTTGGATGGGCATTCTCAAAATGAAGTATCATTCAGAGGAATAGTATATTGTCAAATACAAACGGGCATAAAACTATTCAACCAGAGAAATCTTGAGTCTGTAGATCTGTAGACTATCATTTGACAGACGGACAGATTTGACTGTTAAATTGTGAAACAGAGAAGCCTGTCTCACCTCTTCACGGACTTTCTGCAGTTGTTGTTCGTACTTGGCAGCTAACGCTTGTCGATCAGTCTGGACGTCTTCTAGCTGCTTATGGAGCAAACTGATCTGTGATTGTGGCAAAGATGGTAATGGTATTGAAAATATATGCATAAAACATTAACATAATAACATCGCTTAGGAATATAAGTGCCATGAAATTATTCTGGTTACTGTATATTTCTCATGGTATAACTAAAGAAAATGTTCAAACTAAGAATATGTGATTAATGAACTACAGTTCACTAATCAGCATGGCCGTTAAAACCCATATTAAATGGAACAGAGAAGCCTCAGTGTGGTACGGTATGACTTTAGTAAAGGTCTTCTGCTTCACCTCCATGTCCCTCCGTTCAATGAGATTCCTGGAAGACAGCAGCTCCTCTTCTCCACTTTTCAGCCTGAGCTCCATGGCCTGGATCTCCGCCTCCCACCCCCTCTTCTGATGATTGATCATGATGTCAATCTGTCGCATCAGCTCCTGGAGCTCTGGCTCGCACGATGACAGGACGGAACTGGGGCACAGACGGAAAATATCAAAACAAGGCGAGGTTTGGCAGATCCGTTAAAACACCACGTAATGGAAAGGTTGGCATTGGACCATCACCGGCTGCCTGTCATATGAACAAATTAGCTCAAGTTGGTCACATAGTCACTGGTTTTAGCCACAGGTTACGTTACCTTAGATCGGGATTCTGCAGAGATCCCAACGAAGCCTCCATCTTGTTGGAAGTGTTAATAAAGTGTTTTGTATTAACTCGACCGCATTACCGTTGCTAGCTAACCATAACCACACCGAGCTGCAGCGACGCCCGTTAAACTGCGTGAGTTGAAACTAAATAACTAACGTTACCTTAGCTAAGTTTGTATTATTACTCGGGTTAAGTGCAAAAGTCTGATTATTTAAGTTTCTAACATAGTTAGTAAACAACAGACGCCAGAATTAATAAGTTACACTGCGTCTAACTACTTCTATTTACATCGTTAACTGAACTTCATCGTACAGCTGCACTGGGTTCAATTGATTTCCTGATGTAAGGCGGTAACTCCACCCCCAACCTGTGACCTCAGCACGTCGCACGTTACTCCAGAGTGTGGCGTTAAAGATGGGGCTCTATGTCCAGGTCGATCCAGGTAATGAAACCCCATAAGAATATTGACCCAGATGTCCACCTTCTAAAGTCACACCCTGCCGTGTGTAACCCTTTGAAGACCTCCTTTACGTCATTTGTTTCCATAGTCCGAGGCCATGTTGGCACAAGGATTTCAATGAGAATGGTAACAACAGCTAATCTAGATATATAACCTATAATCTAGATATTATAACCGTCAGTACGTGCACTCATAGTTACTTCACATCACAGCTTGACTTCAGAGTGGTGATTTAAGAGGCGTTCTGTCACCTCTCCTGGACACGTGGCTCGTTGGTCTAGGGGTATGATTCTCGCTTCGGGTGCGAGAGGTCCCGGGTTCAAATCCCGGACGAGCCCTCCCTTTTGGGTCTCGGTTAGCTACAACAAGCTGCTATTTCAAACAGCGTATGTGATAAGCTGAAACACATACTGCATTGCCGTTTGTTCGTATCGCGATTACTGTGGTTGTCCGTCCGCTGAATTATGCACAGACAGAAACTTACGGTACCGCCTTATCTGAACGCTAGCATTAGCTAACAGGCAGCTACAGTCTCTGGAGAGATATTTCACAGGATCACGGGATTTAGATTAATCCTGAAGTTGAGTTATATATCATAAACACAAGCAGCAAAAATGTAGTTAGCGAAAGATTAGCTTTTAAACCCTAAAACAGCTGAAAAACCGTGTGGCTCGTTGGTCTAGGGGTATGATTCTCGCTTTGGGTGCGAGAGGTCCCGGGTTCAAATCCCGGACGAGCCCGTGTTTTTCGAGAAGAAGCTGTTTATCCATTTTAATGATAGATGTGCATTTTGAATAGGAGAGCAGCGAACTACGTTCGTTATCACCGTTTGCCCTCCTTCATCTCCCCACACCCGTTTCTCCACCTGCCCCTTCGCCAAACACCGAACAAAGAGCGTCTCTGCTTCCCCAGCTGTTGTGTTGTCAGGGTTTGCGGTAGGAGAAGAGAGAGAGACGTTCCTGCTCCGCCCCCACAAAACACATCAGACACTCCCAACAGGCGGCAGACGAGCCGGCTCTCCCTCTCCATTCACCACCACAGTCTGAGGGGACAATACTTTAACGTTGGTCTGAAGGAGCATCGAGTCTGTCACGGCATATATGCAAACTGTAAGTACACTTTTTATTATTAAAAACTTTTCTGTCTTCAGCTGTGATGTGTAATAGAGGATACCGGGTTGTGCTCTATTACATTTTTCAATATTTAGTGTCCATGTCTGAAATAATACAGTAACACAAGGTAGGAATAATTCCCACATATTATGGTTCACCATTTCAGAGTTAATCAGCTCTCATCTCTTAACTTTGAAGTTTTTTTCTGCCTTTTCTTGCACTTCATATTACCACATATTACTGATCATTTGATATAACAGCACATTTGATAACTATTTAAACCCCAATTTTATTTAACAGGAAGAAGCAAACTGGGAACCAGGACCAACCATCTTCTTCAACAAGACCATATCATCTGTGTCAGGTGCTAAATAGTGGAAGTGTCCAGGTAGAACTTGGTCCACCAGTTCAGCCTGACCATGGTTCTGTGTGAGGACGGTGACTGCAGCGTCTGCTTTTTGCCCTACTCGAGGATGGACAGGATCCCCCGGGTGCTCCACTGCAGACACACCTTCTGTGAGCCGTGTCTGGAGACGATGTCGCAGGCCAGGAGCGGGCTGCTGACCGTGGCCTGCCCTTTGTGCCGCCGGGTCACCTGCATAGGCCATGGCCTCAGCCTGCAGGAGGCTCTGTGGATCAACAGCAGGCTGTGGGAGCAGATACCAGAGGAGGTGGACAGAGAGTCCAAGGAGGTGGAGGAGGATGGACTGCAACAGGAAGCTGAGGGGGAGAGGATAGAGGCTAAACAACGACCTTCCTTACAAGCAGCATGGTGGGTATGACATGGAAATTTGCATCAGGACAAACTTGTATTGGTTTGCTTCTTCCCTCCTGTTTCAGAGTATGAAAGACATACAAACAGAAAACTTCAAAATGTGTGACCTTTGACCTCTTGTTTCCTATTATTTTCTTTAGTTTCAGATTTATCCTCCAAACACTTACTTACGTACGTTACTGTGGCAGTCTGCTGCTGTACGATGAGTTAGGACTGAAAATGTTTTTTTTAAAAAAAAACAAAAAAAAAGAAACAGAGAATAGAATCTTTTTAAAACCAGTGAACAATCTGAATCTGAGGCTGATTCCAAAAAATTCCAGGCATACCAAGCCATTCACACATCGATGTTAATTGGTGCATGAATCCACAAAGCCTCCCGTTAGCAGCTCAGCTCGGCAGTGCCACATTGTGTTGCAGGAGTCTGACACAGAAACTTTTACTTTTCAGCATTTCCTCGAGGTCGTCCAGATCAAAGCTCAAATTACCCGCATTCCTCAGAAAGTTCAGTTTGACGAAGCAGCACCAGGAAAGGATCGTCCCTGGCAGCAGCGTGTAAGTCCTGACTTCGTGGTAAATGGCAGAGGATTTTAGTTCAGATGTGGGCTAATATTTTTCTGTTTCTCATTTTGAAGGGAAATGAAATCCTGGCGCAGGCTCTCAGCTGAAGAGACATTTTAAAAGAAGAAGAGATGGATCAGGAATGATGCCTCTTGAGGACTTGCCTCAACCTTGTCAAGCTGAGGCCGTTAGGACTGAGAATCCATTTGTGTTCCTGTCAAGACTTTGTTTTGTCCTCAACCAAAGGTGCCGTCTCCCCATTATTTATTCTAGGCTTAATTCTCCCAGCTGGTGCTGTGGGATTTGGTTCAGCTGTCCCTGTGGGGCTAACACCCCAAGACCCCCTCATAACAGATGGTCTCTTGAGGATGTTCCCTTTTACATAGCTACTGCTGAACACTGAATATAACTTATTGTTGTCTTTATTTATGATAGCAAGTTGACAAAGTATTTGATAAAACTATTTTTGTCTGTGTTTTTATTTACTACTCAATGCTGATCAAACCACGTGGCTTTGGGAGATGACTGTCGTTTAAAAGAATCATGAGCTTAAAGCAGAGACATGACACTTTTATACTTTACTCCATACATCATTTATGACACATTACAAATTTAAGTGACTAAAAATAAGTGAAGCCAGTAGGAGATTTGTGAACTGCATAATGTGACTATTACTTTTGTGGGCATGATACACAACAAAAAACATGTCACAAAAGACTCATTCAAGCATGAAAGTGGATTATAAACTCCATTCAATAAGCATCTGGCAAGTATTCCATGTTAGAAGATATTAGAATACTGGATCATCACTTTCATGGAAATGGGCTTTAATCTTTTGTGTTACCTTATGTGCACAGATCAGTTTAAAAACATACAGCATGTTACACTCTGAGAGGAAAAGAGGCTGTGTATACATGTGTGCTGAGTAGAATTAAGTCTCAGTTCTAGGTCAGTTACGTATTGGTGTGTTTGGCGTCTCAGTCATATTAAGGTCGTCGTTATTTGCCTGTTTGGAGACACACCGCAAGGAGCAAGGAGTCCGTTAGCTGTCATGCTGGTTTCACAGCTCTGTTTAGGCTCATGGCCAACCAGCTGGAACAGGCTTGTCTTAACTGCACGCCTGTGACACACACACACTTGATAGGTGGTGTTTTTGCCATTTATAAATTCCCATGTTTCAGTATAATCACAGTGGCTGACTTCAGCTCCTAAAATGCCAAACGGGGAGCTGCGTCCAACTTCGAAATGATCTGGCATCAGCAGCGCTTGGCCGTCACAGCTGCAGTCTGGACTACAGCAGGAAGGCAGCAGCCACGCAGAGGACAAACAAACAAAGACAGGGTTGGGAAAATGGCACGGGACCAGTTTCAGTTTCGCAATATATTTACTGGCTCCCAGTGTGGTCCCGGTAATGTTGATCACTGGGATTAGGGTGGAAAAGAACAGGAAACAACTCCCAGTACGGGTTGGCAGTGGTAGAGGAACTGCTCCACCACAACAGATTCCTCTGGCCAGTCTGACTAATGAGGCAGTTATTATGCTCACAACCACAAATATATTTAATGGCAAGATTTCTAGTGATGAGTCTTTGCCTCAAAACAATGGTGCAAGAGAGTTTCCTCAGGACTGCCTTTTACAACAAGCAACGGTGCATTCCTCTCTGAGTTTGTGTAACACACTGAATGAGTGTGTGGAAGAAAACACAAACACCTGAGGTACTGATGTGGTCTTTCAAAATAAAAAGCCTGGGACTAAAAGTGCAATAGACTAGAACAGAAGATGGATTACTGACTGGGTGAAGCACCCAAGCGTCCCAGGGTCTCAGAAAGTCCAGGACCCCAAAGTCCCAAAGTTCACTATGTGACAGTTATTGTTTTAGTAACATGAGTAACTGCAAATTTAATTTGTAGTACAATTAAAAAACAATTCCCCCGTGGGAAATCGCAAGAGTGGTGCAGTGTGAAAGCAAAATATATTCATGACCTTTGTAAATGAAAGAATGATAAAAGAGAGGGTGGGAGAAGAAGAAGAAGAGAGGGAGCGTAGGATGGATAGAAAAGGGTCCGATTCACAGAGGGGAGAGGAATGATAAATATGGGCAAGTATGGAAAATCACTGTAGGAGGAAAGAACGGAGGGAGGGTAGAGGAAGGATACAGAAAGGATGGATAGATGGGGACGGGGGCACAGAGGGGTTAGGAGTAGGAGTAGGAGATCTTAAGAGGAGTTAGGGAGGATAAAGGATGGAAGAATGTCAATAGTAGTCAATAGTGAATGTCAGTAATGCCAATAGTAGTGTGTGTGTGTGTCTGTGTGAAAACCAAAATGCATCCACACGCTCGCTTTTATCCCAGATGGAGCTGGATGGATTGGTTGGTCTTCGGTCAATAGTTTTTCTTCATCACACGCCTCTCGTCTCGTTAGCATAGTTAGCTCGTTCACTGGTTGTTACAGGGTGTTTTGTTATGACTGTCGACAGCTCCGCCTTGTGGTTAAATCCTGATGACAGTCAGTAACTGGAGGAGTCACTGCAGGGTGTTACCAAAAAAAAAAATCTTTGGAAAGATTCTTTGCCTCATAATCGTCCGTAATATATATATATATATAAAAACTATTTATGTGGCATGTTTCCAACCTTCTACATACACAGCTGCTCCTCTTCTGCTCTTTATACTGGATGTGCTGATGAAGTGAGTCTGGAAACACTGATTTATCTCCTCTGTTCTCTGTCTCCTCTCTACAGATGGAGGCTGTGAGCTCTGTAAAGGACAGTGAAGAGTGTGTGTGTGTGTGTGTGGAGAGGATGAGCTGTGTCCTGATGATCCACAGGTTGAAGCAGCAGCAGCTTGTGTGTAGAGAGGCTCTGACTGGTCCATGTTACTGGGAGGTAGAGTGGAGAGGAGAGCTTCATCCAGCAGAGACTCAGAGGAACCACAGGAGGTTTATAAACGCTGCTGTTTTCAGCTGCAGCTCCACCCTGTGGAACAGCTTAATACTGCAGTTAACTTCTACATATTTCTACAGTGGAAGGTGACGTTGCATGATTAAGGTTACGTCTCTGAAGTCCTGTTTATTCCCACCTGTATGAGCTTTCTCATATTATCACAGATACAAGATAAGAGCAGATAAAACCTGAACAATGTCTGCATTTAATTTTCAATCAAGTTTTCTCAGCTGAATACAAACATATTACATCTGGATTTTGCTTTTTCCCTTTGGAACAATAAAGTTATAGTCGAGTTTGAAACGATCATGAATGGGAAAATGAGCCTAAACAGAGCTGTGACACCAATTTGCAGTTACATCTGCATTAAACAAGTGAAAAGGCCACAGTGTAAAGTTGGACAGTTTTCTTTATTATCTGGTTTAATGTTCTGCCCTTTAAATGGACTTTTATTCAAACTTGACCAGGTAAAGCTAAACTTTAAAGCAGCTCGACTGTCAGATGTGTGTTTATGTTTTCTCTGGTTTCCAGCCTCCGTTCTGTCTGACCTCACAGGTTTGTCTTTGGTGATGAAGAGTTAAATTCATGTTTTGTCTTACAGACGTCAGTGAAGAAGTTTGGGGTGAAAAATAGACCTGCCTACATTCACTGACAGAAAATGGCAGCCATTTCTGGCTTCACAACGACAGGTCTCTCACAGTCGAGTTCAACTCAGACCACACAAAACATTTAAATAAAATATAAACAAATTACTTTGGGTCTCTAATTACATCACATTCAGTTATATCATGAACATACTTCATAGTTCAGACTGGAAATGACACAGAGCATCAGCTAACAATCAGGAGAGAGCACAATAACAGCTAATACCGACCTCACAGTACAAACTGAGAATGGTAACCACGGAAACAGCAGAATATCCCAAATCATAAGAACCTGAAGTTAGAACAATAATTTGCTGTGGTTTCTTCTGTTAAACACACATAAATCAGATTTGAAATTCATTCATAAAATCACTCACTTGGTAAAAATACAGCTTTAATACAGAGTCAGTAACAGTGTAAATGAAAAATAACTACTTACAACAGCACTACATCATGTTAGTATCACATCTATCTCACATGTCATATGAATCAACTCAGTTCTGGCTAATTGAATCCTGTTAATGACACCAAATTACTTCCAAACTGTGAGCACTAAATAAGACAATACAAAGAATTAAACACTATAAAGTACAAGACTTTCTTTATTCAAGTGACAAAATTAAATGAGAAACATACGAGAAAAGGGACAAAGAAATCCAGTTTCTCCAGGGTTTGGATTCAGGAGTTCAACTTCAACTATGTCAATAGCACGTGGCTCAGAAGGAGCAAACGAACCATTATTGTTCAACCTGGTAAACCTGACACATGTATTAGGTTTTCACAGTGGTCACTGCGTTCATCATCACCACTAGATGGAAAATGAA
>JBBMJY010000022.1:1559629-1618352 GCA_037833715.1 Toxotes lorentzi | reverse complement strand
CCACAGTATTCCACAGATTTGAATATATTCCATACCCGCGTCCCACTGGTTCCGGCGGCCTCGCGGCCTGCACCTGCCCTTTTAAGTCCCACCCCTCTAACAACCAGGTGGGTCGTCATCTCTGATTGGCCAGTGATAATTGAGCCAGACCATAATATCACAGGTCATAGGGGTGTGCCATCCCGCGAACTTTGGTGTGATCCGACACAGGGCCAGTGCTGCTGATACCGATACCAATATCGATACTTTTCTACTCAGAAAAGCAGCTTATCTACTTTTGTAGGGCGGAGCACTGCGTCATAATTTATGAAGAGAATGAAATATGCAAACCTGAATGAAAATTTGAATTTTCATGATCATTGAATGATTTTGTGATTTTTCAGTTTTCAATTAGTTGATCATGATTATGATCATAATAAAACACAGGACAAAGATTTTAGGCAAATAAAAGCAAAAACTACGATTGGCTGTCATTCACGACCTTTGGCTAAGGTCCCCTTTGGGCCCCGTCCCCATGTTTAGAGGCACAGATTTATAGGTTTTTGTTCAGAAACAGTAACATGTTTACATTTTTCTTTTTTATTGCACTTGCAGTTTCTTCACAGTAATAATTTATCTGATCCTATGACTGGATCTAATGTCAGAACACTGGAATCCTCACAGGACTTCGTTTTCTCTTGTTCTCTTGTATGGTGATGTTTTGCCTAGTCCGATCGAGCCCCGTGTTTTGATGTATAATCTGTTGGTGAGTGCTCAGTGGTCTGGGACGAGTTACGTATCGAAAGAAGAAGAAGAAAACTGAGAATAACACTAGACAATTCCCCTGCGTGAAAGTGATGCAGTGTGCTGTACTGTCCCATTCACTGTCTGTACTGTTACTGTAAAGCAGAAACCAAAATATATTCATGACCTGTCTCAAATATCGTGTCAAACTAGAAACCATGCATGACACAACATGTCCAAATACTTGTTCTGTACTTGTTTGACACAACCACTGCTTCATCTTTAGTAACCTACATAATCACAGAGTGCATATTACTTCAGTTCACAACAGTTCTGTTTAGACTCCAGATCAGTGACGTACAGTGTAAAAGAAAGACAAAGCATTCTGCATGACGTAGGTAATAAGACATCTTTATTAATCATTTGGAGAGACATGCTAGATCTCTGTACAGCGTGAATGGAGAGTCAGCTCCGGACTGATCGGGTCTGCTGTACAGAGCTGTGACAGAACAAACACACCCTCTGGGAATGGCCATGGCCCCCACGCTCAAATGGAGACCCCCCAACACAACACGCAAAGACTTGTGTTCATCACTTGGTCCATTTTGAAGGGAATGTTAAAATGGGCCATTAGGAATCAAAGGTGGGCTCTACTTTCATATGTAAGGATGAATACGAAGGAATGTCTGTAGCTACAGATCCATCATTTTACCCACATTTAAAAATAAATACTCACTGAGTCTTTTCTCAAAAAGTGCTCTGCTTACAAGGCTGTGTGCTCAGTAATGAGAGCGGTACATTCCGATTTCAATGCAATAAATAAGCAGCAACACAGAGGGTGGATACTGATCCATTATTAGATGTTTTCATTTTTTCATTTTGAGGGATTTAAACTTGAAACGCAACCTGTCGTTCTCATTCCCAACAGTGTGTTCCAGTCAAGAGCTCCTGTGGTATTTGATCCAACTTGTTCTCTTATTGTTATTGTTATTATTATTTGGCTCATTATGTGGGTTAGAAAGGGTCACTAGTTTTCACCAGAGTGCTCCCCTTTTTTGGACACGTGTGAACAATTCATAAACATTTTCCTCTACTCTAAGACACAGTACCCCAAAGTTTCTGGAGATTGTTTTTTTTTTTTACCATGTCATTCTAATTCTAAGACATGTTCTTAAAAAGTGCAGCAAGATTTCACTTCAAAGACAAGTCAAATCAAAGTAGTGTTCTCAACACTGGCTGACTTCACCACCAGTATGTTAGGCTCAGTAAAAAAAAGAAAGAAAGGAAGAAGAAAAAGACAACATTGCATAACGCTAACATCAGTAGTCAGTTTAAACACAAGCAGCAAAGGAAACCTCATCTCAGTGGGGACATGTGTGACAGCTTCTATGACAATCAGACAGGTCTTAAATTAAGTGACTGTACATTTGTAATGAAGCTTTTCAGAGCTTCATTTTAACCTGAAAGGTCTACATGTGCAAATTAGTCTTTTGACAGGAATGAATCCGGTTTACAATGTTGAAGGTCTGATCACAGAACCTGCATTAAAGTCTACAGATCACCACACAGGGAACTTTGTCTTTACGTTCCTCTGTGACACAAGGCAACGGCTTTGATTCTCCACTGCTCACTTACTTATGTGCAGACTATCATAATCACAACTACCGAGATACCACGCTACTGTTGTGAGTGGGGGAGTCTATGACATCCTGCTAACAAATGGTGACCTACACGTGATGAGAATGACACGGCTTGGCAGTGGCCCTCTACATATCTGCATTCTGACGTTGCCTATACAGAAAGCACACATTTACACATTCACACACACACACACACACACACACACACACACGACAAAAAAGATTTTCTGAAGTCAAGTATACAAATCCAGTTCATCAGTTTCCATAAACAAAAGGACTTGGACTAGATCATCATCAGAGTGCATTAAGTCACTGGTGTAATGTTACCATTTACATATTCAAACGTGTGTACACTGGTAGACAGTACCTATGCTCAAAAACTAGGCATGCATTAGATACTCAAGGTGTTACTGTTCAGTTTGTCCTGTAACGTACAGAACGCAAAATTATGGATAGCACTGGGGTTATTGGCACTTTGAATGGTCCACTAAACCACAAGGCTGGGCTCAGGAAGAAAATTAAAAATGGTAATGTTTAGCTAATAAGCCTTCAGGTGGTCACAGGCAAGTCAAGAAGGAAGGGGTTAGCTATGAGAATGGTGTGGTTAACGCTTGGGTAATAATGTAGGGAGGACCTCCATCTTTGCCTATAACAGCAGTGACATCCATAAGAATACGTCTAAAACCATCTGTTCTTTTCCAGCTCTCAAATAAAGAGCTTTGTTATTTTCATCTTAAAAAAAAAAACTTTCCAGATAGATTTTCCTGAATGTACAAAAATACAAAAAAGAAAGAGGGGACAGACTTAAAAAACTGTATACACATAAGATGCAACTTGGGGATCTTTTATCACATCTGTCTTTTTTTTTTTTTTTTTTTAGCAAGTTGTAAGACTGTTTTGGCAGTTTCATTAACAAAGTAGGCTACACTACTTTAGAACCAAATTCACATATTGCTAGTTCCAACTGATGACCAATAGTCAGGTGAGGACGCCAGATTCTCAACGTGCAAAGTCAACAGCAGGTTAACCAATAGGAAGCAACATAACAAGCATGTGGTGTAAATGATGTGTGTGTGTTTTCTCCAGGACAGGTGCTGAGTATTAACAAGAACAGCCGCCTTCGGTGGTCTGGGGCTCCTGCGGTTTGTCCAACTTGATGTCGATCACTGGACAACATTAAGGAAACACTGGAAACATTTGGAGCTGATCAGCTAAACGCACCTGAATGGAAGCTTGTATTAGTATTTTCAAAGAGGAAATGCAGACAGAAGTGATGGGTTATCTTATAATTGTCCATCATGTTGTGTTCACAGAGACAAATTTAATGCATGACTTGTAATACCACTTTACTAACACTAGATGGTGCCATATCGTATGACTCCATGTATTTCCTAACTTTCTGACATGGTGGGAGAGCTGCGGCTGAAAGTAAAGGTCCTGGAAATCCTCTGACAACATGTACAAGTTGTTCAGCTCAACAGGGAATCCTCTCCTCTATTGTTAGTGGGGTAATAAACTGAGAATGGAAGCTGGCTACCATCACAGACACTGCTGTACTACAATTAAAGCTGATGCACAATGCTGTTAACGAGCTGTTGCTGTAAATGTGAATGATTTTTTTTTTTTTTTTTACATAATGCAGATTAGGTTTTATTCCCACACAATCCTCCAGAGCATTTTTATACTTTGTTCTGAGAGTGAGGGACAGACCTTCTCTATTTTAAGGAGACAGGAAGTGTGGCATAACTGACTGATGGAAATTCTCCCATATACCACTGCTGAATGTGGCAGCAGGCTCTTACTTATTCATTTCTATGGTGAACGTTATGCATGTGTAAGGAGGGGGCCTACAAAAGCTGTGGCCTACATATTGTATGCTAAGTTAGTCTGGAAACAGTCCCAGTGTGGATTTCAAATATCCATCCTGCACCGGGACTCCAGCTGGTGTTAACTGTTTTATGCTGGCATGTCATCATGACACTGTGTTATATGAAGGACAGGCTTCAAATATAACATATACTTGAGTGTTCTGGATTGGTTCCTATCTGGGATCTGGAGCTCTCTCAGCAGCTGACATTACCAAACCAAATGAGCAGCTGCAGCCTGAATATTTTAGTCCTCTGACACCTGTGTGTGTGTGTGTAGGTACAGTCTACAGCATCTCCTCAACAGTGAGTAATGACTCCTGTTACGGTGCCACCAGTAGATGTATTTTGAAAAGGGAAAACCACTTTTGTTTCATAGTGTAGGAGTAAGCCAGTGTAGTTCATGACGTTAACAGCTTGCAATAGCTGTTAAACAATAGGTTGACAGCTTAAAGCTGCACTGAGCGTCGTCCTGTCAATTCCAAATGGCAGGACGTTAAATGGCAGGTCATTAAAACCAAAACAATGAGCTGAAAGATGCCAAAAAGCAACACAGAGCTGAGGATATCTGCAGAGCTGACTGATAATAATCTGTGTGTTCATCACTATAAGTAAACCCACACACATTACACAGACATTTGGTCCACTGCTAATAGGAAAACACTGATTAGAGCATCTTTAAAAATAGTATCTTTAAAGATACCAGTTGGATAAGAAAGCCAAAGATGTAACACTGGTGTGACCACATTGCTCCGGGGAGAGGGGCTTATTGTTATTCTTTGGGAGACAGCCCAGGAACAGGCATGTACCTGACAACACAATGCTTCGGGGCATAGTGATTCACAGTGATTCTATGGGTCTCAGCTGGGGGAAAACTGCACTGTTCTCTGATGCAGCGACTCTGTATTTTATAACTTTTACTGAAAACACAGATGTTATGGTTACTCCTCAAGTGTAGCTTTCGTCACCTGAACTAAACAGAGTGGCAATAACAATCACATGACAAGAAGTCATCATCTAAACCACACAGCTTTGTCTGAAAATGTTCGAAACCAGCACGATGAACAAATTAAACCTGAATTTAAAAAAACTTTTAAAAGCAGTTTAGTAACACCAATGGAGAGGTGCCTTTTGTTGATCAACATGAGTGGTGTGATTCATTTTACTTTCTGACTCTCTCTTATTAACATGGATGACCCCAGCGCTTGATCAGGATCGAGCACCCTCTTCACTCTCAGTCTGCAGACCTGCAGTGGTGATAACACACAGTGACTAGGTAGGAAATTGTCCTCGGAAAGAGAGCAGGAGACTGTGTCCCGTAGGCCCTGACATCCACCATAAATCAGCATGACCCGCTCAGCCACAATTTAAAACTGGCAGCAGAGAACAAACTGTGAATGCTGTTTAAATATCTACTGGAATTCACAGATCTAGGACTCGTTCTCTAAAGGAAAAACAACCATAGTGATAAAACTGAAATGCTGTTGAGTATTCTGGTATTTCAATGTGCCCTTGTTAAAATTTTGTTGGATGTGTGTTTAATTTCCTCCACTTTTGTAGACATTCTGTCTTCAAATGTTTTCTATCACAGCACATGAATGGTTATTTAATATAAAGAAGAATGTAAATACGTAGTGCACGTCAATTAAAACTGACGGTGATAATACAGGTGCTTGGAGGTGATATAACATGCATGTGCAGTATGTTTCCTGGACTACGCCTGTTTCTGCTGTTCTCCGAGTGAGATCAATACTGTTCACAGTGTAATAACAACAGAGGAGCTGCTCCATTAAGTGACAGAGTCAGCAGAGGCACAGAGCTGCTGATGAACTGTCATCTGCCATCCATCACCACACCTCCACTCCACATCTATTATGCCTCATTAAGATAGATAAAAAAAACAGGATGAGGTATATAGGTAATTGGCTCAGTGTGAGTGATGCATAATAACCAGGAAATGTGTCGGACTGAAAAAAAAAAGGAGAAGTGTCATCTGAACAGCTCGGAGGTGACTGATGTAAGCAAAGGCAGAGGTATCATCGGGGAGAGCAACTGTAGGCATCTCTCCACTACACCGTGGACAGCATCTGATTTATGTTGGAGTTTCAGCAGATAAATGATGTAATGTTAATCAGGACACCCTGTGAGGCAGCTTCACACTGAAGGAGAAATGACAGTGCTGTATGCACATGGTTAAAATCAAAGGCATTTCATAATTCACCCACAGTTACCATAGAGATGGCACCCTGCTTTGTGTTTTGAGGGGGATATGAAGCACTGATGCTGTCAGAGGAAAAAGAGTGACAACGTTAAATGCTGCTAATCTACTGTATCTACAGTACAGAGGAAAAATATTCAATTTGGCAAATAACAAACGAAGAAAAGAAACACATCTGATTGGCTGCAATGATTCTTTTGGTCTTTTATCAAAGGTGAAAACTGAACAGATATTAAATGTTAAATCTGTACACAGTAGTGACCTGTGTGGTGTGGGGGGCCTGTGTTAGGAGGCCATTTACTACTTGGTATAATCTCCTTGATGTGTGGGTGTGTCCAGCTTTCATTCTAGCCACATGGCTTATTGCATGTTATGTTAGTTTTAATAAAATCTAAAATCTTCTACTGTGTGTTATTTAACATACACATGGTCTTTGTGGGCTCTTGCATTTATAGTGGAGTCAGAAATATGTCTTGGTTTAGTCACTCAGTGATTCTACCGTGGAGTGGAGGTGTGATAATGGACTTTAACAGTGATGGTGCTGTAGTCTTGGTTGTTAGGTTTGTTTAATTAAGTGTTTTATCTGTTGCGTTTGCTGTAGTATTCTTCTTTTCTTTGAATAAGCATCTGCGCTGTGTGTTTATAACTCATAAGACTGGAAAAGTATCTAAGATGCTCTCAATAACTGTGTGATGTTTCAGTTATTCTGCACAACTGAATGCTGCTTCCTGAGAGAATAAAATGTCAGAATTTAGTTTTGTGAGAGTGAAAAAGTGCTGCAGCCCCTGACAAATCGTCTACAGGTGCAGCGGTGACAGCAGCAGATATGAGGTGCCAGTTAGAGGAGCTGTATGCAGCAGCACCACAGGCTGACTGATGGCTAGACGCTGAGAGTCCTGTCACTGGTTTAAATGAGCAAATCTGCCTACCCACCACAGACAAAACTGCAGGCAGCCCCTGTCTGGACTGACCGGCAGTTAGCACGACTGCCACACTGAAAAACCTAATTGGACAGGTAGCTGATTTAAGAGTTCAGTCCTGAAACTTAGAAGCTAGCAGTGAATGATGCTGATCCCATCAGGATTAAAATGTTTCCTCTGAGCTCAGACTACATGCATATTATTACTGATATAGGTTTTTCATAACACCTTCATGATATGTAAACTGGTCAAAGGATACTCCCTTCTTTGCTTGTTTCTTGCATACTTTCCATCCCTGGAAGAGCAGCTGCCACACGCCGAAACAGCTGGAACAAAAGAAACAGAAGGAGGACACTTTGTCTTTACGCCAAATCAGGAATACAGAACATGAACAACTGATTTGTCTAATTTGTGTAACAATTAGCCTCACACTGTTAATCAGTTCATTTAAAGTTAAAAAATATCCACTGACTTAATATCCAGACCAACACTAGTGTTTCACATATTTTAACACAATTACTGTGAAATATTTAGATTTCATATTTCTGAAAACAACAGAACAGTCTGCTGTAGCGTAGTCATTTATTACTGTTCATGTTATTTGGTGCTTATTAGATGCTTCTCATAGATAATCATTAAACTGATGCCTAAAGCTTGAATTTGCTGACACGATATCCCAGTAGGTGGCGATGACACAGCCAGACAGTGTGAACACTGCAGCTTTTGGAGGCAGGTTTGTTTTGCAGGTTTCACACCACTATGTTCCACTCGGGGATTTTGTTCTTAGTGTCTACAGTCCTGAAGTAAGGTGAAGAATGGCCTCCTGTGTCTGTGCTGCTATGGGGTGAGAAGAAGAGGCGCCTGCCAGCAACACCATTCACTGAGAGACACAATACAGTTTGCCTTCGTCTCGCTGCTTTTCAACTTAACAGACAGTCGTTGTTTTTAACAACAAACATTTGTTTAGAGACAAATTGCTGTAGCTGAACCACACTTCTAACTGAATGACAGCAAAGGAATTAATACGTGCACAGTTCAGTCTCTGTGAGATGCTGGTAGTGGCAGCACAAACTTGCAAACTTGCACGTCTTCAGGGGTTAAAGTGGGCCGGATCAGTGTTTCCAGGGACAGACATTTTCCTCTGTCCGTGGAAGCAGATTTGGGATGCTGACTGATGGATGCGGCATGCTGTGGTCGTGTTGAGGACAGGTAAACTTATATTTTGGGCAACTGTATTTATTGTCTTCGGAAGAACGTTTCCTGCTGAAGTCTTGCTGCTTTGAGAAACGTTTCACCATTAATAATGAAACTGAACATAACCACTGGGCATACATATGCCACACTGGTGGTCTGGTGGACTGTCAAAAAATCCCCAAAACCCTAAAGGTTCCCTCTAGGATACACAGAATGTGTTTTGGTGTGAAACAGTGAATGTACACATAAAACTGCAGGGGTACCTTTAAGCTGCCTCATATCATATAACCATCATTAGAATTATGACCATAGCGATCATTACTAGATGCTGAGGATGTCAATAACTGATCTAATCCATACATTAATGTAGAAATATTTATAATGAAACCATGTCTCAGAGTCAAACATACGCTGGTAGAGAGAACTTACATTGAGCAGCGAGATGAGAAAATCTGTTTTTCTCATTGATATGCAGATATATGACGCAGAGAGTACAAACTAGATCAAAATGCAAACTGCCTGAAACTCTTTATTAAGCACCAGACCTTCTGTGAACTCACTCACCTGTTTGACGTTGTAACCTGTCTTGGCACTCGTCTCTATGAACATGACACTCAGCTCTTTAGCCCTCTGTTCGCCCTCCTCAATTGTGATTTGCCTGTGAATAGAAGGGAATTATAATCAAAACACTGCAGATTAATGGATTACAGCTAATTATTCACTGCTATTTTCTCATATTAACATTCAACAAAGACAAGCAGACACTGCACTAGACTCACAGTGAGGCCCACTATTTGTAGCTAAAGCTCCTGTTATTCTAGGCGAGTGAGGATACACCAGACTTGATTAGCTAATGACTGAGATTGATTAATTACATTGTCCTGCTAGAAATTAATAACAGCCAATTTGCATTACATGTTAATGAATCTGGCAGTGAAGGTTTGGCTGTTGCTGTGAAACGGAGACTGTGTCAGGTGTCCATTAATACAAACAGAGAGATCAGTGCAGTCCTGCTGACTCCACAGCCCGCACAGCCGACAGGTTCGTTAGGACGACTGGCTTAAATCAACCTGCCACTGCTCGTCTGGGAAAACCATGATGTAACCAGTGTGTCTTTTCTGATCCTCTCAACACAAAAGGAATCTTAGCTTGTGTGCTAACTCAAAAATACTACTTCTTTACTTTTTTCTTTCCACAGCTCAGCCTTAAGAGGCTGTAACACCTGACTAAACTCACCAACATCGACAAGTTATGCTGCAGTGCAAAGCGTCAGACACAGCGACATTATGCTTAACTTCCTCTCTTTAAATAACTCCCTTTGTCTCACAGCACAGAAGAAAGAGAAACTCAGTCTTTGTGAGTGAGGAGAAGAAGTTTCTGCAGTGAGAACAGAAAACACTGCACTGAAGATGTATTTACATAATAACACCACCTGACAGAGCTGCACCAGTGTCTCTGTGGCTATTTCTGGATGCATGCGTCTGAGTTCCAACTTAAACAACACCGAGGCTTATCCATCATCAGAAAGGCAGTTTGCAAGAAAATTACATAAAGGATGTGCAATATGTGGCATCCTAGTTACATTCACGCACGCTAGCAGAGCATTTTCAGCTTCAGAGCAGCTCAGTCCTGGAATATGTGACGTCGGCTCTCATGTTCACTGCCACATCCAACCACATTAGCATGAGGACTGTCACTATGATTAACCTGGTGATTAATGAAAAAACACAGAACTGCAACCTGGAGCACTGGAAAGCTGTGGAGAACCGGAATTTAACTTGAATTATTCTTAACTAATTTGGGCAGAAACCTATAAGGAGCTGTTAGAAGCAGTAAGGCTGCTTTAAGAGGCAAATTAGCACAGGATGCTGAGGTCATGTTGATGCAGTAAATTGCCTTTGCTTCTTCACCATAGTACATTCACTGGGGCTTTAACTTCCAGACCCTTTAAAGACCCAACTAAATGGCAGTTTAGATAAATTACCCTTAAATATTCAGCACTCTTTTGATGGAGGTCCACGCTGTCAATGTAATTTAACTTTGTACCCCACCCTGTTCAGTAGTTTAATATGGAAGCTCAGCCATCAAAATATATTTAGACACAAGATAACTCGCATTCAGGCTCCTAACCAGCTGTCTTAAAGTATACTGTTCAGTCTTCACTCTGTATTTGCATACATGCATATGCAACCTCACTGTCTCACTGCCTGAAACTACAGCTTTTGTCTTCTGTCTGCTGTTATAGCAGCCATGAACCTTTATTGACAAATCCAGTGAGATACAGCCTGGAAACTGCCACCAGCAGCAGTTTTCCTGCCTTCCCTTCAGTCAGTCACGTGTTGGATCTAAGACACAAACATGCCGATGGGAATTTCTTTCTGTAGTTCTTGTTCAGCACGTTAACTCTGCCACAACCACATCTGTAAATCACGGAGCTGTGTCATTACTATTCAAGATCATTCAGAACTCAAGCATAACGAAGTTGACAAAAGACTTTTGCTTGTTTCTTCTTTGTTTTTCATTGCACCACATGAAGGGGTCACAGAGGTCAGTCAGAGAGAGAAAGTTGATGGTCAGCTGTTTTAGTGCTGACAAATGTTCTCCAGCACAGTAAAATACAGGATGTCCCAGAGGCCTGTCACTACTTACAGACAGTGGAGCAGAAATGACAGAGAAGAGAGATGAGTTCATGGATCTGAGGAGCTGTTTGTCAGCCTCCTAACTTCAGCTCAGATATATGATACTAATGAGAAAATAAATTCTGTTCTCTTCATACATGCTGACAAAATGTATGTATGTATGTGTAGGTTTAAACTGCCTTTTAGCTTACCTGTATGATTTAATACTTTGCTGATAATTATTATTTTATTTATTTATTTATTATTATTAACTTTATCTATGATTGTAATTTATCTGGCTTACGTTGTAGTGTATGATTTATTTATAATTTAGAATTTATTTATTCCTTATTTCATCTTTATATATATATTTTTTTCTTTTCTTTTTTTTTGTATCTATTACACACAAGCACCTTAGAGGGAAGTGCACTGTAATTTCGTTGGACACTGTTTAATGACAATGAAGGCTATTCTAAACCTATTCAAGGGCCAGAAACAGATCGTGTTTGCAGTGTCTGGCTTTCTGCTTCAGCAGACACATAAACATGAACGTAGCAAGTCGTTTTATGGTTTAATTCAGCCTTTATTTTGTACTATTCTTACACTACTGTGTATTTCTGTTTCATGTCATTTCATTATTACCCTGTTTCTCTAAGCATTCTCTTCTCAAATCAATTCCTTATACCTTCCCAGGTTTATTAAACATCCTGTCTCATCAGCATTTTTTCACCACTCCTCGCCACAAGTATACAGTTACATACATTAATATACTGCACGTATATAAGAAATTATAATTCTCTTGAGACCACAGTTGACTGATTTCTCGAGTGCCACCACGGACTAAACCGCTGAATAATTTCCCCAAGGAAGCAATAATTTTCTCATTTCAAAGCAAGTGGTCTGCTCCAGTAAAAGGCAGCTTCATGCCTCATGCCCCACTACACTCACTACAATAACACTAGACATAAGCAGTTATTCTCATGAGTGTATTCATTAAGATATCTGATGTATGACGCAGCACGCATTCATTTCTCATACCTGTCTCCATATAAGATTGACGTGGTATTAATAATTGATTCGTATGGTAAAGTATTAAGGAGCTATATTGGTCTTAGGATAATTAGTTCTGTAGCGAGCAGGACGATCCCACATCTCATCAAACCATCTCCTCTGCAGGGACAGCCTGTGCAGTCAGTCTGATGTTTTTATCCTGTCTTGGGTTTGAGGTGGTATTGTGCTCAGCTGAATGTTCCTTCAGACACTTTGCACATCATGGTTGCCATGGTGTCAGGAAATAAAAGGAAATGTGCCTGAAAGGTGAAATGTGATACACGCGCTGAGATTAGGCAGGTTCAGTAGTAACCTCGTACCTCTTATCTGCCAGGTCTGTTTTGTTGCCGACAAGCATGATGATGACATCACTTCCTCTCTCTGTTCTCACATCGTCAATCCATTTTGACGTCTGCTGGAATGAGTTAACATCTGTTGAGAAGATGAAGAAACAAAGTGGAGACAAATCACAGATTTTAAGATTTGAATTTTTCAGACATGGTTCTAATAATTAATTCAAGATGAAGATACAGAAAAAAATTCCACGTGGCATCTCACACGATCTGAAGAGCTCAAGATCTCAATATAAGAGCTCATCAACAGAAAATACTGTACGATGCATGTAGTAGGAGTCAGACAAAGGGTCGTACTGTATTCTTGGACTGGGAGTTTGATGAGACAGACCCCACTTCTCAAGGTGAAAACTGGTTATGGTGGATACAAACCCTGTTTTCCCATTAAATTAGGAATAAAATTTATCTCCTGAGAGGAGCAATGTTACAGTAAATGTTTTAGTCTTTGCTTTTTTACCGTGATTCCCTGAATAGAAGCCACTGACAGATTTTAGAATTCCTTTTTCTATGTATGTTCTAAGACTGTAAAGCAGAAAACAATAACTTTATCAGAAAACTGTTCTCTCTGAAAGGGGGGCAGGGTGAAATTGGTGCTTTGCAGAGCAATGACCATTCGAATCCCCTTAATTTTCCCTTAAAAGAAAACCACCAAGGTGGAATTTAAAATAAGATTTAACCAGCACCATTTTGTTTCATGGTCACTGAGAGAGTTTGAGGTTGAGGGGGAGGTTAATGTGGTACATCTCATCTCATTGCTCTCCGCATCCAATTTGGGAAATATTCAAATGATTTTTGATGTTTGTGAAATCTCATCTTAGATCTCTCTTCTCAGGGAAATTCATTTGTCCCACTGTTTCACAATTAGTGACAATGAAGCCCCACCCCACCTCCAAGAAAAAAGGATCTTTACAGTGAGAGGGAGACTGGCTCTGGCCACCCATGTTGGCAGTAAAATGTGACACTGAGTAAATTCAGCAGGTTCTTGAGGGACACTGACTTGTAATGTCGTAGACCACCACAGCCACAGTGGAGTCCCGTATATAACTGGGAATGAGGCTCCTGAAGCGCTCTTGTCCAGCAGTGTCCCAGAGCTGC
The DNA here is from genome assembly GCA_037833715.1 of Toxotes lorentzi. Classification (NCBI taxonomy): domain Eukaryota; kingdom Metazoa; phylum Chordata; class Actinopteri; family Toxotidae; genus Toxotes; species Toxotes lorentzi. The sequence continues at coordinate 1,604,676 of JBBMJY010000022.1, read as the reverse complement.
AACCTCACCTGGGGTTCAGAGAGAGAAAGCTGAGGAGGCTGAGATTATTCAGATAGTCAGAGAGCCTGGAAACTGTAGGCTCCCTCCACACAGACAGGCTTTCACAACACATACACATAACACAGTGCAAGATTCACACACAGACTATTTACATGAGTGGACTCCTCACAAGGTCGCACTGCTGTATGAAAGACAAACAGACACGTAGACGGGCCTGACTGTATTCATCTGTATATCACAAGCTAGAAAGATTTCGTGCTGTTCATCAGTACTGCTGGGTAAAGTCTGAATGCATGCAAGACATTGTTCTCTCTGTGAGAAGTTATTCCACCGCTGACACATAACAAACATTATTTATCACGACAGTATGCAGCTGTAACTGAAGTTCTTACCGTTCGATCTTCCAAGTACATGGTTTTAGACAGGAAGTCAATTCCGATTGTGGCCTGGTTTAGGGAAAAACAATATTCATGGATCAACATCGCAGTAAATACCACAAAAAGTAAACAACAGAGTATTTACTGGGGAACTGAATAATGCAAGTTGAAGATACAAATGATGAAGAGGAGAAGATCCATGGTTCATTGCAGTGCTGATCACATCCCCCTCGTGTCCGGGGGGTAATAAGTATCATATAATGAATGCAACACAATGGAATCCAATGCAACAGCACTGTAAAAGGACACCTTTGTGAAGGTTATTGCAGAATGCTGATTCAGGGGCTTTTTTTTTTTAGGCCAGAGCCTTTTGATTAATCATCAAATGCAGTCACTCTTTAAAGTGGAGCAGGTTACAGTACCTCAGGTATTGTGCAACTATCATACACCTATATTGATTCACTGTGTAGTTTGTGTATTTAATATGGTTTCATACTAAAATGGGCTCATGCCATTCCACATTATCCATTTAAAACAACAATCTAATCATCCCCTTATTGTGTCACAAGGCAGATGGCACAGTGTTCCCTCTTCAAGGGATGTTTACTTTCCGCAGCCAAGCCCACAGCTTTCGGCTTTGCTGCCTGCCATGATATCATCAGGTGCTCTGGCTCGAACAGAACAAAGCCTAGCAAACCTGCAACAAACTGCAGAAATGCAGTTTGTCTTTCTGCATTTTGATGCCAGAACTGTTCAGTTTGGACATGTGACAGTGAACTTTCAGATCTCACAGTTACAAAGATGGCCTCTCTTCGAAACAGACATCACTGAGTTTTTAAAACATTAATGTCATTATTATGAAATTCAATATTAATGGTAACTATTCTATTTGTGTTTTGCAGACATGGACCATCTGTTTCATGTCCACCATTCTTCCTAATATTAGACAGACTAAAATTATTTGAAGAAGAAAGAAACAGAGGAGTTTTGAATGACAAACTTTTGACGGCAGCTGCTCAACTAAGGCAGAAGCAGTTTGTGACCCCTTCATGTGGGGCATTCAGGGTAAGGGTGTAAAGGGCCTGACAGTAGCTTGTGTAGGAATGACCCAGGATTATGCAGCAGTCCCCAGCTGTATGGCTACAGCCAAAGTGATCCTAGCCTGTAAACTCCAGCACTGACCAGCTGGAGCCTGTACTGTAGATGGCTGATGGGTCTGACAGGCTGACAGGGAATTACCGGTCTGCAGACTTGAGGATACAAATATCCTCTGGTTGAGTATTGTTTGAACAAAGACCCATTTTATATGTTTGTACCCACACTTGATAAACCAAGTTGGTGTGTCTGCTGTGTTTGTCTATGTAAGGCAGTCCAGCAGGGTGCCCACTTTGACAGAGCTGGGCATCAGCAGCTTGATCACGCACTCGTTTCCTTGGCGATGCCAGCTACCACAGTGGACTAACTCAGAGAGTCTGGCATGAAGACAGGACGTCATTTATACTCTTCCTCTACACTCCATCAAGCACCGTTAGGCTGAAAATAAACATGCTCAAAGAATTCAAATGATAAAGTGCGGGATACGAGATTATAGTAAATTAAATAAAAATATACTTTTTGGTTTTATCTGCCCTAAAAAAGAGAGGTAGATAATGTGAACCAAAATAAATCCATAACAACAGCCCATAAAATAACTTTGACATTAAACATATTTGGGTCCAAATATTAAAATGTGCTGATTTGCAGTTATATTACTGACGTATCAGCTTGAATGAGGTTAAAAGCACAGAGATGCTGCAGCAGTTTTTCTTGGGGGATGGCCGAGGCGCTGCAGACTCCCTCTGGCCCCAGCTTTAAACATAGAATCCCACACCGACAGCTATACAGGAACAGATTAAATCACCAGAAATTATTCATATTTCTTTTCAATTTTTAACTAGCACACATTGTTAGAAGACAGACCATAACTCTCAGGCCCATTCTGCCAGTGACTAGGTGAGAAATGCCTCTAACAGATCTGAGGGATTTCACTGATATTACATTTTTAACTTGAGTTTAGTTGTTTTAAGATATTTTTCACATATGAAATCATCATTAAATTATCTGATTTTGACTTGAAGTTTTTAAGTGTGAGGACAGTTTTTAGTACAAACCCCACTGACAGTTCCATATAATGCAGGCAACCACACTATGACTGAGTCCAGGTAATTGAACCCTTCATTACTAGGGGAATGATGTAAGCTGAATGAAACTAGTATTGTTAACCACCCATTTCAACCAACCAGCTGGATTTTTACATAACTATGTCATCATTTGTATGGGAACTCTAATGCTCTATGCACTGTCTTGAAGGTTGTCCTGGCCAACTGTCTGTCGCATACAGTGGACCTCTTCAGAGTGTCTCTGACGAGGTCATGGAGAATAAGGCCTGCAGTATAATTCAAATTAAATCATATTTGGAGTGTTTGCATAAACAACATATTGGCCTTGTGACCAAAAGAAATGCCCCATTTGGCTTTAATCACTGCATGTAACTTGAATAATGAGCAGGAGACTTTATCTTGTAATACTTTTGACTGTTTCTGCTTTTATGCAGCAGGCAATCGGAAAATTTTCTTCCACTTCTACCACTGCTCCCATCAGGATTTTCAAGGTCCTCTCTGGTAGGGACACTGTTAAACCAACAGACCTTGAGGCACAGTGAGTATACTGGCATTTGCTCAGAGTGCAAACACCGGTATACTGACTATTTAACAGCAGTTTGTGAACACACCAAATCTGATTAATGTGAAGTCTACTGCCAACACAAGAGGAAACAGATCAGTATATGATCATGCCTCCTTCAGACAGCAGGCAGTTATAGCATGCTGACTTTGTAACCACTGCAATGGGTCGTGCCAGTGTGTTCATAGTCTATTTAAGGCACATTACTCATGTCACTCAACATTAATGTAAGGTTAAGCCACTGAAGAGAGTGTGAAAGTGTGGCTGGTTAAAAGAGAGCTGGAAGTGGTAACAAATAAGAGCAGCATCTAATGAGTATTTTCATTATTGATAATGTATTGTTTTTGATAAATGGTTCAGCCTACCAATCATTAGGCCTAGTAAACATCGGTGAATGTGAAACGTTATACATTTAATGAATTATCCTCTGCTTCCAATAGACACAGAGAGTGATATTTTATATATTTCTGAAGTGTGCAATAAATCTGATTCACCAGGTGTTGCACTAAATATCCCAGTATTTGGGCAGTGTAGACAGATGCTGTCACAGCCTGGTGGCCAGGCTTGACTGACAGCTCCACCACAGCTGACAAAAGCACTCTGCCTCTGGAGGCCTCTGAGCCCTTTAGCATGTGCTGCCAGGCAGTGAGGATGCCTGCCTGTGTCTCTTTCGGCTGGGTGGTTGCTTGATGGGAGTCTGCTGCTTTAGAGGCAGCAAATCTGGCTCGCCTCGCTCACGTCCTCCTGCTGACTAAAGCCACTAACATGCTTGGTTTCATCTTTCTGATGGCCCTTGTTCTCTAAATATACAGCTACTCTTCCTTCAAAGGACTCAACTGGATCTGCTCGAAATCTAAAGGTTTGACTTACACGAAAACAAAAGCATGTGGTGATATGTAAGCCTGAATGAGTTTATAAATCTTCTCATCAAGACACACGTCTCCTGCAGACTCACATTCACAGCATCTTTCCACCCTCGCTGGGCAAATCCTGCCTCCCCTCTGAGCCGCAGCATAAACACTCCATCTGAGCTAATGCATGCAGCATTTTAATTAATACTCAAAGGTCTTGGGAGTTGAGCTAGAAAAAGACTGCAAAATCATTTACAGCCCTACCTGAAACCGAGCCAGGGAGGAAAAGACACAGGGAAGATGGAGACAGCATGCAAACACACACACAGGATAAAATGCACACACTGAGAGGAGAATGAGCTTTGGCTTTGATCTATGGCTACAAAGCCGAGGTTATGGCACCCATAACAAAGTCATTAATCCAGTATCAGAAAAAAAAACACAAGGTGACTGTAAGAAGGGAAGGAAGAGGCTGTTTTGTGAACTGCGGGTTAAATGGTGCATTTGTTTTACACGCACATAAAATGACCATGTGATTTTAATTTTCCTCCCTAGCTGCTGTTATCATCTGAGATACAAGCCATTACAACAGTGTGGGGCCGAGACTGACATTAAACAGCATATGGGGACATTATTAAATAAGCAGGTGTTATCTGTCTGGTACCTGTCTACCTAGCATGCTGCCTGTCCACTGAAAATGGGAGGACAATGCTGAAAAAGACAGGGTGAGGAGAGCTCTCTGTCTCTTTAGGCCTCATCACTATGAGGCCGTGCAGACGTCCATTTGTCTAGAGAACCATATTCCCTCATGCTGCTCAGAATGACTGCTCTTAGTGCTGACTTTGACTGTTGTATTTCAAAGCCGTAATTTATCTAGCAGCATTCAGGTTGGGAGTTACAACAGTGGCCTTGGAGAGAGACAGACTGCAGGCCACAACAGATGCCCACATTCTCTGAGGTAATGGTACTTTATGCAGGAAAATGATCGTATCACATTTACTATCCATGCGCTATAGGCCTTATTTATGAAGATATTAATCTCACTGCAGTCATGTCATGTTGCATAATACTGGACTGAAGTACAGCAGTGGTTTCAAAGTCTGACAAAGGCATTCACCCATCCATTTCACCATGCAGAGATTACTCTCTGCCTCTCCAAACCACCTTCAGCTCTCCCATAACCCCCTGGGAAGGCACGGCTCACAGTTTGAAAATCTCTTTAACAGAGTAATGAATTGAAAACAATTTCCCATTTCCTAACTTTGGCATTAAGGGACAATTTGAGTCCAGAAATAGTAATAATGGACCTCAAAATACAGAGAAATCCCTCCACTCCCTTATTTATGCAAAGACTCTCCATGTTTAACAAAAATCAACAAACGGATCCATTTCTTGTCCCACCTTTGAGATACTGATAAGGTATGCCTGTTCCGCAGCAGTCTGTGAGACTGATGTGTTTAAAAGACATCTCTGCATTATGGAGATTCAGCAGCAAGACAAAGGACATGAGTCCTAACAGTCAGTGTGAAATGTCTGGCTCTGTAGTTTTATGACTTATGAATGTAGAAATATAAGACGAAGCAGCAGCACCTGTGAAAGCACAGCATCACAGCACTAACACGGACAATTTAATCCACACACAACGAGCCACGCAAATCTCATTACAACACACCACAGTACTGAACACTTGTTTTTTTCCTTTCTGGGTGTCATGAGTAGGAACCCTTTTGTTATGTTTTGAACTCTTTTGAACTCTTGTTTAGTTTATTAAAAGACTTTTGTTTATAGTTCCTGTTTTATTTTGAAGTCATTGCCCTTGTGTATCTTGTCTTTGTTCCTTAGTGTTTTTGTTCCCTTGCCCTGGACTCTTCCAGTGATTTTGGTTTATTAAAAGACTTTTAGTTCACTCATTCTGCCTGTCTTTGGGGTTTTTGCGTTTGGGTCCAAGTCCTTGCCCGCCCACCGTGACACTGGGGGGTTAGCAGGATGCAGTGAGGCCAAAGAAAACAGCTCTCTGCAAACTGATAATATAATAAAAACTAACTGAATACAAGCTGAACAATATTTTTGATCATGTTCAACCCTCAGTCTGTGTAGCAGACTTTGTCCTCCCCATTCTGTGCATTTGGACATTTTGGGAAATATGCTTATTTGCTTTCCGGCATCAACCTAGATAAGAGGATTGATGGGGAAACAGTTAGTCAGGCTCTGTCAAAAGGTACAAGAATCTGCATCCAGCAGCTGCAATAGCAAAGGTTATACTGCTTATCCTTTTGAGGGTTGTAGAGGTGCAAGAGCCAATGAAAAAATCATTAGCTGCAGCCTTACTTCTGTAAAGCATAACAATACATACAGTAGCTACACTGTGTGATCAGTCGATGATAAATGATGTTCAGTGACAAATTAAGTTGGATTTCTTATTTGAAGTTTAGCAGAAGTTTTCTTCACCTCCAGTCTTCTAAAATACTGATGGTATAACAGTGTTTCTAAGGCTAATCTGCTTATGGTTTACGCACATTACACAGGCTCATAATACCATACACTTCTCAAATAAAGAACCTGAGTGCACCAAAAGACACACATATACACACTCTACAAAATATAAGAAGGAGGGGGGTAATAGCTTTGTGAGATTTATTTTTAATTCCTTTTTTATTACTATAGAAGCAGACACCTTTTGCTTATAAGGCAATAATACCTCAGGTTTTATTTCAGGGTCTTTTTGCGTGTCTGTAGATGCTTGCAAAGAGAACTGCAGCTGCATATGAGTGAGATTAGGCTGCTTTGGAGAACAGGGTTAGACACAGTGATTGCCCGAGGGCCCACAGTTGATGTGGTTGGGTTTAACTTCACTTTTACACACAGAAAGACACAAAATCTCTTTATTTTTCATTAATGAATTTCCTTGATTATTACGCTAGTAATTTAACTGAGCCTCAGTTTTATTTCTTTAATTTATGTACAGCTGTATGTTTCTCTATCAAATGAAATGCATGCAGCACACTGTGGCTGATCAGTAGCACTTACCTGATACGTGTTGTCAAAGCTGTCATACATGAAGCGTGTGATCAGAGACGTCTTTCCAACTGCAAGAGAAGACAAAGACAGATAATAAATGAGACAAGCGGCCTCGTCTTCTTTCATTCAGACACTCAATACCTAACAGCAGGGATTGGTGGTTATGGTTTCTGCTGTGGCTGTCACTGCAGCCCAGGGAGCTCATTAGTGTGTATGGAGGTGACCAGGAGGTCAGCAGTGGCATCAGGTTCAGATGTAATTACAGAGCTGCTGCTGTAACCAGCATTATGTGTTCCGAAAACACCCACATCCATATTCAGTGTATTAAACAGAGAGAATACGGAGATGAAATATCAAGATATCTTACAGAGCGATGGGAAACGTGAGGAAAAGTCAACCACCACCAGCTGAAGGTCTGCCATCTGAGAGCTTTCCACAGGCTCTTTTGACATTTACAGTTGTCTGTCACCTGCATAATGTCGAGACAAGACGCCAAGCCGATAGACAGTTCAAGTCTTTCTAAATCATATCTGGTTGCCATTAAAGTAACTGGAAACCAATTTCTCAGCCATGTTCTTACTTTCCGTCCACTTTCCGGGCTCAGTTGGAAAAAACATGATATCATGTATGTTCATTTACGAATCACAATGTCATAACATTTGAATTGAAATGTGATGACCGCCAACAGAGTCAATCAGGTCTGATTAAACCACATCCACATAGATGTCCTGATGAAGCAGCTCAGGGGGTTCGTTTTTGAGTGTTAAACTCTTGAATGAGTAATTTTTCCAAAGTTTAACTCTGATTGTTGCTCATTTAGCTGTGAATATTTAATGTTATAGAGTTGTAATTAAGGTTTGAAATCAAGTATAAATAATAACTCACAGTAATCCTAGACTGCACACACTCTATATTTTGGTTTGCACAAAAGGGACTTGTGCAATGCAATAAAGGAAAATACATTCTTGTATGTGGGCACAGAATTGCAATTCATTTATTTTAAGCAATATTGGCAATAATCAATATCAAATTGCAGCTAAAGTAACTACTGAGTCACCCTGTTCCATAATGCCTGTTTAGTAAAACCTGTACCGGACAAATTTGTATACAAACGGTCCATGTTACTGTTCCATGCTCTGTTCTTCCAGTGGATTCATAACAAGAGGATGACAAGTAATTTAAAAGCAGATTTAGCCAAAGATAAAAAAGACAGACATTAAAATATTTACAGAAAAAGCAGACAGGTTCAAAACGTGCAGTATAATCCCTGAAGAAAAAATGATCTATGATCCTGATCCTGTGTATCTGTATGTACCCAAAATCATATCTGATCTCTGTGGCAAAATGAAGAATCGCTATGAAGGCGTGTTATGGTGCAGTTATGGTACAGACTGTGACTGACAAATGACAAACTATAGCATGAGGCATATTAAAGCAGAATTAATCACTTAAAGAAAAAGGCAGCTGGTTAGACACGGCTGACTTGATATATGGCGTATATGGTTTTCAGATTTTGTTCCTCTGTGATTTTATTAATGAGGGTGATTGAAGCAAAGCAAATGTGGAGGCCAACAGGAATCAATCACATCCTCTTTGTATATCCATTTAGCAGCAGTATAGAGCTGGTATCTCATATCCCTCTAACTACAGTGCTACAGTTAAGTCCAATCAGCCAGTCAACACTGGACAGACTGTATATATATTTCATCTTACTGACTCTTGACTAATAAACCTAAATTATCCATACCCCAGAGCAACATGCAGACATCTTTTTGTGTGGCTGCCCTTCAACATTTGTTGTTTTTAAATATTTTTGTAATTTTAATGGTTTATTCATGTGAAGGAAGTGCACTGTAACTCTAAACACAACTCTAAACGTTCACAGTTCATCAAATGGGCACGCAGTCGCAATTGTTTCCATAAAGAGTTTTAATCAAGCATGTTTTACATGTATCTGTGCCCTCACTTGGTTTCTATATCTGCAAGGCAGGATCTGATGAGCAGCTACTGATTATGCTAATGTGCTTATGCTAATTTATCAATACATCATCTAGTTTACGTAGCTGTCCTTTACTGTCCTTTACCAGGGAATTTAATACATTTTATTGATTCACTCGAGGTGCATTTGGAATTAAAACTCCATCAGGACTTCTTTACTGAAGTCCAGTTGTGTGTGCGTGGAGCTGTGGTAAAAGCAGCTCTTGGCACTGAAAGAGTATGATGAGTGGTGTGTTATGCTGTCTGCTGCACCCTGCAGTACAACGACTATAGTGCTCTTTTGTCCTTGTCTTCTACCTGTTTAATCAGCTGAGGATGCTAACATCATGCCTAAGACCAGTTAGCTTTAGCCTCAGTCACTGATGCACCATTACATCCGTCTGACGCTGACGACCCATTGTTACAGAAATGATCCCAAATTTTGAAATTTTAAATCTACATAACCAAGGGGTCCGGGGCTTAAAGAAGGGTCAACTGTGATAATATATTGATCCTCTAAGTCATCTGTCACGCAAAGATGCCAAACATTCCCAGGTTCAAGCTTCTTCTCTTTGAATTCTGGACTTTTGGTCAGACAAAACAAGCAATCTTGAGACCTCACCCCGATGTCTTGTGAACTGTAATGGGTATTTTTGACTACTTTTGGACACCTTTTAGAGATTAATCAATGGAAATAATCAATAGTTGCAGCCCTACATCCTGCAGTACAATGCTGACTTTACAGTGTGTGGTTTAGTTACTATTCTTCATCCTGAATATTTCTTAGGTACAGAATGCCTTCACGTCAGTAGTTTTTAGAGAGCAGAACATTAGAATGGAGAGTCTGATCCAGCATCCTCGCTGCTGACTCATTGTCCTCGACCACTAAGCAGCATGACACAGCAATCTGTGCCTCTCAGTCACTGCTGAAAGCTTCAAAACTCAGGGACAGACAGCACGTCCTTTTTCCCTTCCTCTAACTCAAGTAGTATCGGGGAGAGTGAGGTATGAACAAAATCTGAGGAGACAACAAAAGTCCTTCGCCAGAGAGGGAAAGTGTATCACAGCACACTGAGTTACGCTGTTGAAACACCAAAGCACTACAGGGAAACAAAACATGTCCCGTTCCAACCTACAGAAGTCTCCTTAAAAAGCTGAGTGTGTTATTTAATTTTTGTCAGTATCTCAAGATGTAACTCCAGGCCTGTTTGTGTGAATTTAATTACTGGGGTGGAAACAGGAAGCTTAGTTACATGGCTGCAATAATTCAGTGAATTTTCCGTTAGGCTAAAAAGAAGTGATTAACAAGGCAGATTTTTGATTACATTCCAGAATTAGCTCTGCATTATGAGCATTTCCCCCTCATAAGCTTTTCATCCTCTTTGCCATAAACACTCTATGCTATTTTAGAGATTATGATGGGTTTCAAATGATTAGTAGCTTTAGTCAGGCATAAAAGTAAAATCCAAAGCAATGGTAGAGATAACATAGCAATAACCTCTTTTCACTCAGGTCGTAACACAGGTGTGTTTACACAGAAAGGGTTATTAAATTTCAACAGGAAATGTAACACTGACCTATAAGAGGTTCAGCTATAATTAAACTGTACAGGCCAGAGAGAAACCTTAAACAAAATTAATCATGTAATGACAAACAAGTGTTAAAACAGACTAATCCTTTTAAGTAGATTGTTTGGATATGTCCTAGATACAACATATAAAGAGTGTCTTATAATCAACATGAGGAGATTCAGTGAGTGTCAAACAGAGACAGGAAAGAGGCAGAAAGAAAAGGTTAACTGGTTTGGTATTAAGCTAAAAACATACCAGATGGTATCCCCTTCTGTGTGAAAGCAAAGATGCAGCATTTATTGTTAGAGTTCAGTTTGTGTTTGATGAATTTTCCCACTGACTCCAGGGCTATCTGTGCAAATGACTTTTTTTTTCTTGACATTTAGGCTATTCACTGTAGCTTCTTCTGCAGTGTCTACCACCAACCGATCACCATCACAGTCTAATTAAAGTGGATAAAGTGCACAGGCTCCTCTTGTGCGAATGGACGCCTTAATAACAGGAGAAAGTTGTCTGAAATTCACAACATGTCCTCCAACAACAGCAGCCTGATTCACCCAAGCCGCCTCCATGTGGTCCTCGCCAGCCGCGCTAACCTGCGTTAATAAAGACCCAGTGGGCCTGTTTAAAGAGCAGCTCATTCATGTCCCAATCTGCTACTAGGCTCAAAGGGAGACCTCCGAATCAATATGTTAATATGCTCCTCTTGTGTTACCTTAATTAGAGCCTGTCTGGACTGTGAAGGGATGGGACACTGCATTGTTTGTTTTTGATTTCTTCATAATGTCTTGACCAAAAGCAATGCCTTTAACAGCATGATCAGTTTTAAATTTTACTACATTTTAGTCTTTTGGAACAGGTTGGATTTTGGTTGTGATTTTTTTTTTTTTTTTGCAGTGATTCATGGTTGCTGGCGTGTTTGTGATAACAGCTATACTCAAATAGCTGTGGTAATTTTAGAAGAGTTATTCCTCTCTGTTACGTAGCTGCAGTAGGGCTTAGAGAGGAGGTATTTATGAACTTATATAAGACATTTAAATCTTTAACGTCATTGCGCAGCATTGTATGCCACCTTGACAACATAGCTTTCCACTCAGACCTGCAATAAAACCAAGTCCACATGTTGGCGTGGAAACAGACGTCACCATCTGATTGGACAGCCTAAGGTAAGCAGACATCTGTTCAATACTTATCCTGAGTAAAAGCTGTTCCACAAAAGAGCAATGGTTCGCAGACAGGTATGAGACTGGAGTCGTGGATGGTATTAATACTTTTTTAAGTTGTTGTCCTCATTAGCAACTGAGCTAAGCTAACAAATGAATGAATTTGATTAACTGACCATTAGCAAGCATTTTAGGTTGGTGAGCAAAGTTTCCACCCCCTGAATAATTTTTACTAAAAGACATGCTGAACAACATCCCTACATAAAGAGAAGACAGTGAGGCTCAGGAGCTCTTATGACTGACAAGCGTTAGCCCTGGAAACAGTTAGCTCACCAAGCTAGCCCTGAGCGTAGTCACTACCCCAAGCTTCATGCTGCACTCATTCCATGGATGAGAATACTTTGTGGTGTGACTGACCACTACTTACTTTCTCAGACTTTCAGAAAGCTTCCTCCAAAGCCACAGCAGACATTATACAACTGTTTCACAAGCTGAGGAGAGACTCTCCACGATGAGTACACTGACCTTTATGTGTAAAATCAATGGTGTCCCCCTTTAAATACATTCCAGGTTACTATATTATCTACTTTACTATATTCTGTAGACTACTCACTGAAAAGAGTCCATATTATTTGGACCCTCAATACACATCTCTACACAGTGCAAGAGTTCGACACATAAAAACCAATAATGCTAACGCTGATGACCTGCTACCACACTGAGTTAGCTCTCAATTATGTAGCCGACTTATAGACACCTTGGTGAACAGCAACACAGGGGATTCATGCCTAGTAGGTTTCCGATTACAGTCTTGGTTTTAATGAAGTCTCTATTCAATGCGATGCTTCAAAGACATGGCGGAGTGAGTTAACATCATGGGGGCTAATTAACGGAAAGAACTGAGCACCTGCTGCTGCACAACCTGCACTTTCACCACCAGGACTCTGCAGAGCACAGTCAGCAGACACCTCATCAAGGCAGCTCTTAAGAGCTCTAAATACAATTTTACAGCACATTAAAGGTCCTCCACAGCTGGGTTCACATTAGGCTCTCTCTCCTCCTGCCATTTGTGAACTATGCAACCATAAAATGAGTTAGTTAAGGATTCTCTCATCTCTACACCTACACCATCAGTGACAAAAAACAATATAACGTGTGACAAATATGCTAAACAAAATCAATAAATCCCTACGACACCATAGAGGTCCCACCATCTCGGTGGGACCTCATCCTTTGGGGACAGCCATGGCGCAACAAGTTAAGAGTGCAGCTTTGGGACTTTGGGTCACACACTTTTGATGACAAAATGACCTTGGTCTTTTTAGCACTAATAGAATATGTATACTGGGTATATGTGTGCAAATGTGTAAAATAAACTCTATATTTTAAAAAATGTTTTCCAAAGCAAATTTAAGAGGAGAAAGTTTCTCTCCAATTAAAAATAGTTCTGCAAACATTTGCAGTTTTACATTTGCAAGGACTTAAAAACCTATTATGGCTGATGCTGTAAATTAAGTATTCATGTATTCATCCTGGCTATTAATCTATGGACAAGACAATGCACACACACAGTCCTACAAATGTCCCACTACTACTTCTTGCTGAGCTTTTTAAAGCCAAATAAAGAAACTAAGTTGTCCATCCAGCCCCCGAAACATTGTGCCAAGCAGCCAGGTAAAATCCACTGCTGGTCTTGGTGATGGGCATCATGGTGTACCCTTCAGCACTTGGCAGCCAATCAGAGCATGGCAGTGTTTTCTGCATGGGCCCGGTTCCCACTCACAGGGAGATGGATAAAAATAAAACAGTGCGTGTCATGCCTTGCCTTTGCACGACACCAGGATGAGAGCTTGGCACGCTGGAGAGAGGCGGATATTTAATATTTATCAATGAGCGGTGGAACAGAGAAAAATAAGTGGTTATTTATGATTGTCCTCACTAAGGAAGGAGAGCACAGAGATCTGGAGAAGATACAGACCAGCGGGAGAGATCTTGACTCTTAAATCTGTGTACTTGCTTATTCTTAGTCACAGCAGCTGGCATAAAGAACACAACAGGAGAATGCCAAACAGCAGATGGGCCTTCAGATCAATTTCCTTCAAATTACTCATGCATTAAAAAAAAAAATCAAAAATCAAAAGAAACTGTCACCTTAAGAGCAGAATCTTGTATATGGATTCAGCTGTTTCAGATGCAGCTGTTTCCACTAGCTGCATCTGATTTTAATCAACTGACCAAATACTGTTAGAAAAACAAATTCTAATTGACACAAATCACCCATGAAGGTAGTCAGCAGTACAACAGATCTAAACTGATGCTTTGATGGTCAATCTGATGGACAGAGGCCTTGTTACACCCCTCATTTGAAAGAAAAAAGTCTAAAAGTTGTGCCCCAGGATGTACTGTACCTTCTACAAGATCTTGCATTTTTCATACAACCAAATCCAAAAACTGAGCCATGCTGAGCTCGATGGATTCAAGCCGTTGCTTGAGCTGCCTCGGGCAAACTTCACCGTCACACACCTAGAATTTCATGTGCAGCAAACAGCTAACTGGTCAAAATAAGCTGCAGTTAAGTGCTTTACTGGCATGTGTTTTTGTGAATAAAAACAGGAACCTACCAGATTTGCCTGCATGTTGTGAATATGGAAGTAAACTATGCCTCTTTACTCATGACACTTTAAGCAGTTAGAAGGATGGAGGTACATACTTCAGTCAGGCTTAGCCTTCTCACACCTAGGTATAAATTATAACATGCTACCATGTGAAGTATACTTACAAAAGTCAGTGCTGCATGATAAAAGCATGCTTAAATTTTGAGTGTGCTGATCATGCACACTATTGCCAAAAAATTTAAATGCACAAAGGAACTAGAGGAGCTACTCATAAATAAAAAATGGTGGCTAGACAGCAGCAAAAACATAACTAAATAAAGTCGAATCTTTAGAGAAACAGTTTGACTTCTGATACGCATGTATTGTATTATTTCCTGTCTGTAATAAGCTGGTGTTGAATGTTGATTTCTTGTGTACTAGCAGCAAAAACAGCACACTGATGCTGTAAAACCAGGCACATTTGGTTGATAAGGCCAAAGCTTTGGACCATCTATAGTCGTGTTAGAGCACATTCACTGTGACCATTGTTTCAACGGCCTTTCAGCACATTTTCATGTGTGTCAAGTTTAATAAGGGTGGTTATAGAAGATAAATCCCGGGTCCACCCACACAGGCATTTTCACTTAATATGCCTGATTAGACCTCTCCTCAGTCCTCAGGACTGTGTGGGTGTGTACAGACTGTGCTTGACATCTCCCTGCAACTGTTACAACATGACAACTTACAGCTCTATTATTCTTGTTAGCGCAGAGGCTACAATGATTTGAGATTATTTCTAGCTCCGGCCACCATCAGCTTCATGCTAACATGCTAAACTAAAATGGAAAACGTGTTAACCATTATATCTGCTTAACATCAGTATCTCTGCATTGTCCCTGTGAAAGAATTAAGTATCAGGATTGATTACTTTTACAATCTGTCACATGGACTGCATCTGTAGAGAAACTGAAAAATGAACTCTTACGAGGACACGTCCATTTACCAATACCTCTGAATAATGGATGAACATGCTTTCAAACTCAACAAAGTTTCCCGTGCGCACATAAAGCACTCAGAAAACCATTTCAGCCCTTATGCAGTCTAATGAGGCATTTGACGTTACTAAAAGCAACAGCAACACACACACAAATACGCAGTAAGAGCACAATGACATATCCACCAATGTGTGACACCAGCTTTGAAATATATGACTCTTGGTGTTTGTGATTGCCTTGGGAAAAGAGATAGAAGTCATATGTCTTCTGTTTGAGACCAGAGGGCTTAAGAGAGACCAACCTGATGTTTTAATGTTCAAATTAGATTCCATTCTCACAAGGCAAAGGGCAGCTGGAGGCTGGAGAAATGAAAACCGCATCCTCCCAGAAAAACAGGACGCCGCTTTCATTTCCAGTCTTCCAGACATACAGTATGTTGTACTACTTCTAATATTATTTGGTCTACTTGTGTTCTCAGTGTTGAATACAGCAGATAAAAATCCATTGTGTACTCAGTTCAAATGACCTGTTCTGGGGTTAACAAAGGAAATTTATGAAGCTGACTGTAAATACACAGGGCCTATGAGTAAATCTCATTACTGAAATTACAAACAGGTGTTCAAAGTGTCTGCTGCAGATTGTTGAATATGCTGCACCTATCTCTCATCATCCCTGGCCTCAGGGAAAAAGAGCAGAGATGCTTTTTAACGCAACAAATAAAACATATATAAATGTGATTACTGTTTAATCTACCATCTAATAATTAAATTAAATTAAATTGGTCAAGTTCTGGGTGGCTTACCACCATGACTAAACAATGTCCTGTGGGAGAGAT
Organism: Toxotes lorentzi; assembly: GCA_037833715.1. Taxonomy (NCBI): domain Eukaryota; kingdom Metazoa; phylum Chordata; class Actinopteri; family Toxotidae; genus Toxotes; species Toxotes lorentzi. The sequence goes on along the minus strand of JBBMJY010000022.1, from coordinate 1,588,574 downwards.
CCACAGATCCACCAGATCAAATTATTTTCAACCTTATTTCTCCGTCCCCCAAACAAACATCTCATCTGACATCTTAGCAAAGCTCGAGCTCAAATCCTGACATGGGTAAGGCATATTGGATTCACCTTCTGATTCATTTTTACATCACATTTAGATTATCTATTGTCAAGTTGTCCTTCTACATCTCCAGAAATCAATGCTTTTTAATTAAACACTGATATGATAAATAGAGCCAGTTACCCTCATTATTTCTAATGAAAACTTTCTTCAGTATGGACATCGTATTTCACATTCATATATCATATTTCCAGCCCAAACGCTTTCCATCTCCCCCCAGGAGTGACACCGGGTACCCAGAGAACTAATTAATGTATAAAACTATTTGGTACAGCAAAATCACTAAGTCCATTTTGCTAATTAAACACTGATAAATGAAGTTTATGTAATGACTTGCACAGGCTGCAACAACATGTTCTACAAGATTATATTCAAAATGATGCATGGAAAGACATGGATTTAATACAAAAGGACCATGTAGCTATGTCTGGGAGTGGGACTGGGAGTTTATAGGCTCAAAACTAAAAGTCTGACCAATCCGTGCAGTTAAATTAGTTTTAAATGAACACAAGGGGAAAAAGGCCGGGGACTCTCATCTCACTACAAACGTTTTGGGACAAACACTGTATAGACTGGACTGTGATGAATGTAACTGACTCTAATGATTTATGCCTTTTACTGTTAATTAAATGAAATTTCATTATCCAGGTGTCCATGAGGTGCAATTTCCTTTGCTGTTAAAGGGACAAGAGACAGCACAGGATTATGTTGAGCTAATATTGACCAAGAATGACGTTAGACTCAGTTTTTAACATTTGGTTTGACCACCCTTTACCTTCGTGTGGGAAATGAACATATTGAAAATGAACATCTGTAGCGTCAGGTATTAGTGTGTATGTCAGGGGAGAGAGAAGAAAAGCAGAGAACAGCCACATGCTACATGACCCAAAATAGAGATGATTCATCACACCAAGTTTTTTTTTTGATTCCTCAGAGAACAAGCAACTCTCAAACATACGAGGAGAAAATGTCCACATCACTCTGAGCCATCTCATCAATTTATCACTAGAATAATTTCTGCTTAATAGATCTGTGACTCAAGCTTGTTTGAACCAGTATTGACTGTGCCAGGTAATGGTTATAATGAGTCCACGTGTGGCACGGTAAGCCATTTAATCTCCTTGTAGGAGGACTAAGCACTTTTGCTTTCAGTGATGTTTGTGCAAAACACTTCTATCAAAACACGTCAATCTCAAAGTGCCATATCAAATACACACTGACTGACATAAGCTGCATTAAGCCATTTTATTTACACCAGGGGCAGAAAAATTCCAAAACAAACCCAACCACAGAGCCTTTAGGCCTTCAAGTTCTCATGGTTAACAGAAACAGGGCAGCATGGGCATCCCACTGGAGTCTTCAGACCCTCTTGATCCAATAAACAAACAGCCAGAACCAATAAATATGTTGCTTTCAAGTATAACTGGGAAAACAGTGGGTCAGACTGACTTGGCGTCAGCTTTTGCTCAAATGCACCACATAGGTAAAAAGAATTATTTTGAGTAATACGAAAAATAACTGAAAGTAAAAATAACTTAAAGGCACAATCCATGCCAACACTGCAGAACTACACCTGCTACAACACTCTCAAATTGACACCCAACAATTCTGACAACAAATAAACCTTTTTAATGATCTTAAAGGATTGTTGGGTACAACAGGCCTATGTTTTTAATTATGACTAGTTGAGAACTACACAAAATGCAGACAGTTAGGGACTAGCCGTATCTAGTTTAGAAGAAAAGCTGCATCATACGAAGTGTGCTGGCATGGAGCAAATGGTTTAAAAGAATAAAACAGTTTTGAGCATTCACATCGAACAGTCATGATTGCTTCAGCAAAGAAATGCTTACTCAGGGCCGATCTCACATTAAAAAAATTCTAGCTTGTTTACCTTCAGATCTTTGTTCCACAGCAGAAACAAAACAAGCATTGTAACCATTGTGTTTGGGATCAAGGCTTGCTTTTGCTCCAAGGCTCAACTCTCCCATAGCTACAGCAACGTGTGGAACAAAGGACTCATCAGCTTCCAAAGAGTCTCCACTGTATGGAACAGGAGGAAACTAGACAAAAAGACAAAAACAGGGCCTGGAGATGCCTTCCTGTCCATCAAAGGATGCAGACAGGATAAGCACTATAAAAAGGGCTGAAGAAAGAAATATTTAGCATCTGATTAAAAAGTTAAAAAAAAACTTTACACTTCTAAGAACAGCCCTGAACAGGCTGAAGTCATGAGTAAGCAGAGGAAGCATTAGAGGGTAAGAAGAAGCATAACAGGGTAAGACCTTATGTTTGTAATAAGAGCAGCACCAACCCTTTCCATTTTATTCCTACTCTTTGTTAAACTGTGTTGTCAGATATTGCTTCCAAAATCTTTTCAGTGGAACACAGGTGGGTGGAACTGAATCAAACAGTTTCTCTACATCACTGCATGGGCAGCAGACAGATTTGCATTTCAGTTTTATTCTGGGCAGTGTATAAGTGAGGCTGTGCTTTCCCATGGGCCTTTGGGAACACGCCCACTCAGCTGTGCAGCATATGTATAGAGCTGCCGTCATACTGTTTGGTATTCCTTTGCTGCAGACCAGCTCCTGCTGGACTGAAAGCTCCTCTTAATACATCAGATACCTTCAGTTTTTCTTAACATCTAGGACAATGCAATGTATGTGTCTGAAACGCATCGCAGTGGGAACATGCACCTTGGCAGATACAGATGATGGTTTTAGTCTCAAGTGCTACAATATATATGAGAATTTTTTTCTGAGGAATCTTGGGTTGAAATTAGAAAAACAGGAAAGGTATATAATAGTATATAAAATGCCCAGGGTGAGAAAGTACACACATGCTTCAGGACATTTGTTTTTGCCCAAAGCCTGGCACGTCACTGGGACTGATGCCTTTTGATCAATTACCTCCACTAATGGGCAGCTGAGCCAGTCAATAGCTGATCAAAGCTGTCAGGGACTTGTTTCCCCCAATCCATCACAGACACAACACTTGCCGGGAAGACGCAAGCAATGGGATGTGAAATGAAAGGGATGACCTGTTATCTTTAGATGCAGCCAGATTAATAAATGTTACAGCAAACAGAGATGCTGCTTGGGAATGTAGGCTGGACCCCCACAGACTTCATTTCTCCTGCTGGCACAGTCGATGTTGACGGCCTATCTTCAGTCCATCATTCAAGGTAAATTCTACAAACTGAAGATCTGGTAACTTGATTACTCTCCAGATTGTTGGCTGTGCCTCTCTTCAGCATCTAGTCTCAGAGGAATGTGTAGATGTAGGGACTCACCACTCTGCTCTAACCTGCAAAACTTAGCCAACTCACCTCACCCACTCCACCCTTCACACACCGGAGGCTCTCACACAGAGTATTACATGCTCTTGCACAACCAGGAAACATTTTGTTTTGACTCATTTTGAAGGCACTGTGGTTTTGATGTTTCTGTTGAAATGTGTTGTTTGTTGGGTGAAGCTCACATGGACCATGTGTTCTGCAGCAGTGAAAACATGCATCTGCTCAATTACTCAATTATGCTGACATATTAAGAAATAAGAGAAATGAACACATCTATGGGGCTAAGGTGCCGACCATGAACTGTGAATAGTCTTGCCTGGGATCCTAGCTTTGTTGTCATTCCCCGTCTCTCTCTCCCCTCATTTCCTGTCCAGTCTTTGGCATTTCTGTACAACAGTTTCTTGTCATTCTTCACCTGACATACACACATTACCATGACGTCTGAAATGAGCTAAAATCGGACAGTTTATCAGCCTTATCAGTCGACTCAATTACAAACCATGACTCAGCTAAATCTACAGACTCAAACACAACAGTGTTGCATCTCAATGTCCAATGATCATGTCCGAATACTAGAGAGAGAGGAGATTACTGGAGTGGTATTTTGTAATTCATTCATCATCAGTTTATTAGTAAATCACCAGCCCCTGTTAAAATCACAGCAGTGTTCTCAACACATTTCATCTCCACACTCATTTTATTTCACATCCGCAAGATCATTGCATGTTTGTCTCAGTTTCTGAGAGGAAATTGGTGCATATACAGGCTCCACATACATTACCCACACCTCAAAGTCCCACAGGCAGTTTTTAGAAGTCAGTATCAAATCAGACTTGACAGGTTCTTGCCTATACTGAGCCACAGCTTTGCATATTAATAGATGGAAATATGTGATATCTAACATAAACTGAAAAGATCGTTTCTCTGTAATACCTGGTGTATGCAGAAAGGCTGAAAAACACATTACAGTGTTCAGTGGTGTATAGTTACCAATCCAGAGGGAACTGCATGTGGCTTTTGTTTGCATCAGGATTTTTGCACGTACGTACCACTGTACAATTTCTATAGAAAAAGTGGCATGTTATTAATGTGTGCAAGTGTTTGGAAATGTGCATGATCTAAATCTGCATCTGTGGTTTCAGAGCCTCAGTGAAGAAATGTGTCGGCTGCTCTGTGTCTGGGCAAGTCAATACACTGAGTTTCATTTACTCAGAGTGCTGTTTCCTGGAAACTCAGTGACTGATGCATTAGACAACCAACTGAACCCTACTTTGAAGCAGTGCTCCAGTGATTCAGCAGTATTTTGAAGCCAGCACAAGTTTGTGTGATGGCAATCTCTGTGCTGTCAAATACAGAAGATGGCATTTTGATTCAGTGAGCAAAGTCTCATGGCAGCGATGCAGACGCATCTACCAAATGTATTCTCATCTGTTTGACTGAGGTGAAATGAAGCGTACAGTACGGGATTACCTCCAAACAATTTGCTTTTATAAAGTACCATGCAGTGTTGCTCCCCTGAAAATCTGCCAATGGCAAAACATCTATGATCCAATAAATGCAGAGTAGTAATCTGAGGTGCTCTGACAATGATCTGGTTGATAGCTCCCAGGCTGGAACTGGCAAAATACTGTTTCCACCAGGAAAGTGGGCACACAGACTTGGAAACAACTGACCGGCCTCCTTCAAGCCTTCAGCTTTGTTGAGGAAATCTTTAGCCAAACGTCCTTTGTACAGGCAGTGTAGAAAACACCAAAAGAAGTATGCTGGAGGAGAGACTTCCTGACAGCTCATTTAACATTCTGCCTGCTTCCACCCACTTAATCTGGAGCCCACACCTCTCTGACTTTAGCTGATTCTTTCATGAAAAACAGAACATCATGGCATCTTTCCCTTTTTAGACACATTTTGTCAGACACTACCACCATTATCGGCCTTCACTGTACACAGGAACCATCAACCCAGAAAGAACAAGTGGTCTTTTCACCACAGTCTCTGTTCCTGACATACTTGAGCCCAGTCATGTACATTAATAAATGATAGTGTCAGAGCTGATGGGATTCACGCCCGCCTGGGCTCCAGCTGCAATTATAGCAGACATGTCAGAGAGACACAGCTCCACCGGCGACAGCCCAATCAAACACGAGGCTGGCGCTGCCACTGTCTGGTTGAGCAGTGGTTGACAAGTAAAGTCCACTCGCACTGATAACAGGCGCAGACTGCATTCCTCCACACTGGCTGAGACCCCTCACTAAAGAGGCATCTACATCCCAGACCATTTTACCAAAGGATGAGGCTAACCACGGCATGTCACTTTTTAAATCCTTACAAACCTCTTCTACCTATCAAGGGAGCAATGTGTGGTATAAAACATGTCTGTTATTTTAGCAGTTATGTCTTATTCCAATATTGGGGCAGACAGACAAACAGACACAATGATATATGCCCTCCTATACATGTTTGTCAGTGAAATAACACAACCCTCAAAGACCAGATGTTAATGAGCAATGAGTTCAAGCTGTAACAAAGATAAATGAAAGTTGCACATAATGAGAAGTGATTCATTGATGCGAAATCAATATCAATAATTCAGGCTTACTGTCAGTTCCAACCAGTTTGTGTTTATATATGACACACACACGTGTAACGCTTCAAGACGTTTAAGACCACAGAGTCCCCACATTTCCTGTAGAGCTGACAAACTCTCAGTGCACAAACCATACTACTGAGTAAAACTGATAAACAAACGAAAAGACTCTCAAAGAGAGCTCAATGCCCAACCTGTGTCAATACCTTCAGCCTCTACTTCTACATTTCACATTTCTCATTCTGTATATAAATGAAAATAAAGAAGAGCAATGGTTCTTGGAATCTAAACTACGAGTCAAGAAGCTTGCAAGAGCCTGAAATAAAGCCGGATACAACACACACACTCAAAACCAGTGCAACAATCAAATCAATTTGTTCTCCTCTGCTGGAGATTTTATTTGTGACGTTCAATCCTGAATCCTATAAATTATTTTAATACTTTACCTTTCACTGAATAAGAAATTATGTCTCTTTATCTCCACAGTTTAACCATAATTTATAATGTCCAAAGGTTCAGTCGGATTTGAGGTCAGGTGAATACAGTACACTTCATGATATTATGTTTTTGTAGCCAAATCCCCTTTTGCTTGTTGCTTGGCACATATCATAAAATCGCCCAAGAGTAAAGCCAACCAGCAAGGCCTGGGGCCTTTCTGAGGTTTGAATACAGTACATAATGAATATACTGTATATAAATCAGTCCTGTTTCAAGCATATGTGCAATAAATTGCCATTTTAAGCTAAGAAATATGAAGATTTAGAGCTTTTCTCCCTTTTATATCATTATAAACATCTTTAGGTTTTAGACTGTTGGGTGGACAAAACTGAGGATGGAATAATACTACAACAACTACTCCTACTCCTACTACTACTACTACTACTACTACTACTAATAATAATAATAATAATAAGAAGAAGAAGAAGAAGAAGAAGAATCTCCCAATAACAACTGACAATCACAATGTAAACAAAAAAATCAGCTACAGCCTTAAAACCATATTTTGGGGGTTTTTTTAATGGTGAAAAATGACTATAACAAGTTCCCAGAGCCCAGTTTTCATTCTTTGAACATGCTGCCTGTCATAAACAAAGGTGTTCAATATAAAATGTCATAAAACAAAAAAAAAAGCTGCAAATCCTCTCATTAGAAAGCTAAAGCCAGAGAATTGTAATTGATTAATGATCAAAATAGCTGACTATTGACCTCCTGTCAATCAACCAATCAATGAATCGATTAGTTGTCTCATACCTAATCTTAACAATGGGAACTGTAGGACATAATCAGTTGTCAACATTCTCAGGATTCCTTTCAGTTAAGGCATCTGACAGTCGTTCTCTTGGTATATAGTAAATATTTGGTAGTTAAGCTAAAGGACCACATAGATTTACTACTGTTTAGATAAATGAGCATGCCACACTGTTGTAAAAGGAACAACACACTATGTAATGCATGCAACCACTGTAATGGACAATCAATAGGACCTACTGAGGGACTGAACCATGACTAATGTTCATTTGGCTGCTCAAGACCTCTGAATTAGACCGTAAACAGGCCCGTCCTGTTCAAAAGACAGAGTAAACCTAAAGATTCAAATCAGGTCTCAGCCAGCTCAGTGTAATCCTGTGGAAAACAAGTGTGTTGCTACACTGGAGCTTCAGCAAGAGGAGAAGCTTTTGACTGTCTGAGGGTGTGGGCAAAAAACACATAAATCAGATATGAGCTTCCACAGGATGATCCATTAAGGTCTTATTTTGAGTCATGCTGAGATTTCATACCCAAACAGTAATTCACAGATCAAGTCAACATGCAAAAATAAAAAACTTGGTCAGCCCTCAGCAGGCAGACTGGAACAATACCAGGGCAGAGGCTGCAGCCACCCAAGTTATCTCATCGCCACTGGCAACCTGGGTGTGTCTCAGCACACAGGGACATTTACCAACTTGTATCATCCCCAGCATCAGACCCGAGGCTGCACAGTCTCCCTACAAGCACACATCCAGTCCCACGTACCGAGCACTGCTCATTTCCCACTGATGTACTGTTTAAATCCTAGTAGCTCGTCCGGGATGTTTCGAACTAGTCGCCGGTTTAAACGCTTTACAGGGTGGGCGTTAGCATTTTTAGAGCCTCGGTAATTTTACTGTTAAACTTAAGAGACTGTAGGACTCAATCCACCCGCCCCGGTTCATTGTGTGGAGCCTTACAAGCTTTAATTTGATTAAAAGAATGCCGCCCCCTCCCCACCCTCACTCCCACGACCTGAAATCACAAATGTCCCCAGTTAAAACATGTTTTCCTTATTCACTTTAAACCGGACAACTCAGACGTGAAGCCCGGAGGAGAGCTAGCTAAATGTCCGTTACTCCGGTCGGAGGAACTTGCCGAGCTGCCAGCAGGTGCAGTGGGTTCACTCGCCTCACGACCAAACACCAACTTCTCAGGAGAATCAAACGCGTCTTACCACTTTGCTCCCCCAGGAAAACCAGTTTGAATTTTCTTAAAGGATTCCCAAAGTCACTGCCCACGGACATGTTGATGAGGAGGAGGAGGAGGAGAAGGGGGGAGCTCTGGACACCGGAGGACGGTCTGAGTGGACTTTGTTCCCGCTCGAGTTCGGTGCTGGTCGGTGAAGATGCTGGATGGAAAAGGCTGTTTCCCGTTCAGCCTCTCTCTCTCTCTCTCTCCCTCTCTCTCTCTCTCTCTCTCCCTCTCTCTCTGTCTCTCTCTCCCTCCCTCTCTCTCTCCGTGATGGGAACACTCGGCTGCTGCACCGGTCCGTGACGCCTCGGGCGCGGTGTGTGCGTGCGCATGCGCGGCCTCTCCTCGTTCTCCGCTGAACTGAGAGCCGCGATATAAACATGACGTCATGCGTGTTGGAGGAGACGGGGAGGGGGCGGCAGACATGTCGGATGCTGCCGGGCTCTGGTTAAAAAATAAAGGTTTTACATTCGGAGTCTGCTCATCTATTCATAAATGAATACAGTCCATATTTTATACAAACCTATTTTATTCATAGGAATACGACGTCAGACCTATAGCGGAGCTTGGCCAGAAATAAAAGGACATCGGGCCTGTGGGGTAAGGACAGTTTAAAAGGTGTAAAAGACTAAAATGAATGCATGGATCACAACATAAAATTTACTGAAACTAATCCGGACCCCAGAGGTTTAAATGGGTACTGCAGAAAGGATGCAAGTGGAGGCTGAGATAGCATAAGCTCCAATGTCACTGCAACTGGATAGTTACTTGTTAGAATTTGCCTACATTTTGCAAACTCCACACACCCAGTTTGCATCACAGCCCAGGCTGAGATAACCCTGATGGCAGATTTATGTTCTCAGATTTTAGACAGGTCCTCTAGAGTCCACAGTTGTTTCACAGGCTGAGCTGTACCTCCCATGACGAGTATTCTGACAGCCATCTAACTCTGTGTACAGGTGTGCAATACACAGGATTGTATGAACCAAAATAAAAAAAATACCAAACCCAACTGGCATGCAGTCACCCTGGCACATTTGAGGTTGCTCACTTTGCCAGGTTGGTAATCCTGCCTTTGACACGCAGATAAAGACAGAAATGAATAAAATAATAAAACACACGCTGACTTGATTAATGGTACAGAATATTTTTATTAGCCAGGAACGATTGCACATCTATGCACTCCACTGCATAACGACCACATAACCCCACCAGTAGGTAGCATAATGTGCATGGATAACTCAATTTACAAGTAACAGTGAATGTGCTTGATATCCAAAATTTCATTAGCATTGCATTTAAATCAAGTGTTATAAGTGTTAAGTATGAAAGGAGTATTGCAGTTATCACAGATGTCTCTGTTTATGAGACAAACATCTATAAAAAATAAACTTAAATATTAAGCTAAATATCAGTTAACTAGTTACAAAGGATGTTCCCATTACAAAGAGAAACCTAAATAGATTCCTACCTCTTAGGAACAAGTAATTTACAAAGATAATCATCAGTTGTTTTATCATTGGTCAGACTCTTGTCCCTGTCTCATATCCATGTAAAATGTTGTGAGGTACCACACAAGAGAGGTGTTTTAGCTGTCCTCTCTTAACGTGTAATGAGTGGGTCATATTGGCAAAGTAATTCCAATCATAAGCTTTAAAACATCCATAAATATCAAACATTTTTCCCGTTTGGAAAATGTATATTTTAAACTCCAACCAGTGAAGCACCACATAGGGAAGTGGGCCTACAGAAACTGAGGTCAGTGTAGGCCTGTCTTGTCTTGTGTCTTTCTTCCACTGACACAGCTTTTCTCAGCACACTGTTCTTCAAAATGTTTAAGACCACAGAAAAGCTTTAAGAGACAAGAGAGGCGCTGATGAACACGGACGTGCAGCAGGGTCACAGCAGTGGTTCTTGCCTCTTCTCCAGACTGTATTCCTGGGTCCGATGCACCTTCCACCCCAGCATTATCAGCAGGGCGATGCCCATGACCTTATAACCCACCTGCAAGCCCAGGTATCTGCGGGGGTCAAACAAGGATGAATGATTGTCAGCGGAGATGTGCATATCTTATGTGATAAATGACTGATAAGAGTAATGAGTGATAAGTTTTCTAACCGGTTTCTTAAGATGTTGTTGTCATAGTAACCACAGCTAAACTTCTTTCCACACACACGCTTCCACCAGATACACGACGTATCAATGGCCATCCCGTAGAGAGCAGGGGCAGGAAGCCAGGCTGAGAGGGGGGAAGAAAGAGTGTATTCAAGGTAAACACATTTATCGCCTACCAGAGGGCAATCTACCATTAATTAGATTTCATTTCCCTATTGACACTGTTTTATTTTATGTAGAGATTTAAGAATTTCTTAAATTATTACACAATTTATTGTTTTTCATTTATATATTTTATACAATTTATTCATGTGATTATTTATTTCATAATGTCTTTTTATTTATTTCATGTGGGATCATTTGGGGCCCCATACAACTGTGAACTTTGTTGAGTGTCAAAATAATAACAGTGAACTTGATGGACATTTGGGGAACGTAGTGTGTAACAAAAATAAATGTATTATCAATTCTTAATTCTTAATTCTTATTTTTTCTTTTGAGCATGGCACTTAACGGAGTATTTGTGTCCTGACTTACCTAATACTCTCATGAGTAAAAACTGGATTCCTATAGCAAATGACTTCTCTTCAGAGGGAACAGATCTGAAATGAACAGAGAGAAACTGGAATGGTCAATACCTGCTTTCTCTCTTGTGTACTGTGTCATTCTGCGTCATACAATTCAATACTAGACAACTGTGGCAGTGAATGGGTACATTTGTTTTTAGATTCCAAAAATATACAACTATTAAAATTAATTTGTTTAAGATCACTGAATAATCTGTCAGAACATCTTTATAAACCTTTGTGATAATAATTTCTTGAGAGGCAGTCCATTTGTATTCCACTCATTCTTAACTCTCCTATATTGAGGGCTTAGTGCATTCATTTATTAGCTTCTGTATTTGACTTTTTACTGACTTCAAGAAGTGCGTGGCAGAGGCTGTTAAACACAAGAGCAGCTCAGTGTTTGACTGCAGCAGTTACTGGGGAGGAAACAGTAATAAAAGTCTCTTTTTAAGAATCTGAGCATAAAACACGACAGAGGTCCACACAGGCTGAGAGAGGGAGAGTTATGTGGTCAGAAAGATCATTTAAAAAAAAGATAAGTTCATGTTGCCTTATACAGTATTTGTAGGCAACTATGACTGAAATATGAAGTTCATTAAATCACTACTAAGTGTTTGAACAGGAGGGCAAGCAGATTGCGGCCTACCACTCATTAGATCAATACAGATAATGTTGGACTTATTTTTGAACACATCAAATATATAACAAATGTATATGTGTATATACTGTCGTATATTGTCCCACCCCTTCTTACCTGAGCACCATCATGTACATGGGGTTATGAGTGAGGCAGGCGATCAGTGACGCCAGAGAGATGACGACCATGGCAGGGAGAAGTAAATGAGGGCAGCTGTTTGGACAGGGAGCTGGGCGGGCGTGACTCTCGCTCCCAGATATACACCTGCAGTTGGTATAAAGCTGTATCCCAAAAGAAAGCAAATTTTAATGTTGTTATCTGTACAAACAAAAATGAAAAATCTACTTTTTACTTCATGCAATGTTGTACTACATCTGCAGTGATTCTCATTTTCCCCACTAGGGTTCAGTAAAGCGTATCTGCTTAACTGAAACACTTGAAGGACGAAGAGAGAAAGCGTGAGCTCAAATTAATTTGACTTTTCTGTGAAAAGGTGCACCTTACTTTACAAAGGCACTGGTAATGGTTTAATACAAGTGTATTCACATGCTAAAGGTAAAAAGGAGGTGAATATACATAGTTTGAAACAATGATGCATGACTTAAAATATCTGAATGTATGGTTCACTGTCATGCTAACACTTTTAGGTAAAGACTATGTCAGTAAAAAGGCGAAATCCCAATACATCCAACATATGAGAGGAGAGGTTTGATTTTTGCAGATGTTCTTACAACTTTCTTTTTTCTTCATTTTAAATGGATCTTTTTCTTTCAGACTATACCGTTTACTTTTATGTTAATTTATTCGAATGAAAATACAGAAATAGCTTATGAAAATGTTTTCAGACCTTTTGTCTACTACTTGATTTTGGACATCTGAGTCAAGAAAGAAAGGGAAAATAATTATTCTGTGATTTCTGGGGATTAATCCATTAAACTGGTGGTGGCCGTCACTGTCTCTGTTTGTGCTTCAGTATTACACAGCGGGCTTACATGCTTAGTCAAAGTGACTAATACTCTATTCACAGTCCCACAGTCCACCCACTGCAAGATTATTCACAAGCTGTGATGTTTAAATACTGACACTTTGTCCTTCTCAAACACCTCCTATGTGCTGTGACTAATAAGCATTATTAGACATTGATTGAGCCACTTGTGTCCAGTTAGGAGCAGAAGAGACAAATCATGGAGGTCTCAGACTTCATCCCACTGCTCCTGCATAAAATCTGTGATCAATTCAAGGACCATGTGGAAGATTTGCAACACAATCTAAATACGAGGATGCTGAAACAAGAGTGTGTGATTTTGTGTCTCAAATCTAAAGAGGCTAAAGGCCAAAGTCACTTCCTGCTCCAAGTGTCTACCTGACAATCGAAAAGTCTGCTCCCCTGAAGAGCTGATTTCAACAGTCTCAGTGCATCTTAATGGAATTTTATCTGCAATATGCATTCCCAGCAGTACTCTCTCTGCCCCTGAGCACACAGTTAAAGGTTAATCACAACCTTACATGCTAATTTACAGATCCTATGTCTGGCCAGGAAGCAAATGTTTGTGCCTTCTTGCCACCCTGAGAAAATTACAGGAGAGTATGGAAGAAATTATACAAGTTTTGAATATCCTGCTGGAAAAACAAATTCTCTCATCTTGGACCTGAGTCATTCTTTTGAATAAATATATCTAGCATTCCTATCTTACATGATTACTCTGCATCAGGTAATTTCACTGGTGATTCAGGCTGTTATATGATCTCATTCTAGTGCTACACAAATTTTCCACAGATGCAAAAAGTAGCTAAACGTTCGTAGCTAAACATGTCTTTGCGTCTTATATACATGAAATGTATATAAGACATCATGTGTCCCAATGTTGCATATATCAACATACAACAGCCTAACCTGCAGGTATTTATACTGTGGGAGGAAACCATGAACAGGTGTTTAAAGGAGGCACTGACCTGAACCCTGTGGGTGTTGTTGGGGTTTTTAGTGAAGTTGGTGCATCCTGCATGACAAGGTGAAATGTACTCAATACCATCAGAACCACACACAGGGTTGAAAGAGCTGGCAGGACAGGAGCAGTTGGAGTAACACAGGGACAGTGACCTGTGGAGGGGAGAGACAGACAGAGAGTCAAACACAAACAAGTAGTTGGGACTGAAGTTCAGAGCTAATGTCGTTAGTACTCTGAGCAGAGACAAACAAAAGCCTTTTCCCTGGCACGTTCAAATACTACACATTTTAAATAACTTCTAATGCAGTTCGACTTATATACACATTAATTTTCCATTATAAAGTAAACTGAGTCCAGGTAGTTTGCTGGAGGAGAAAAACTACTGTGATTCATTCTGTAGTGGAGCTCCAACAGCTTAGTGACCTATTTGCATTTTACTTGGCATTTAAATGGTTTGTTAGACCTCAAGGATACACACAATGCATTCTGGTAAGAAAATGTATGGATGTTAACATACATTTCTTTCTTCAAGAAAACCTCAAAGGTATAATGTAAACAATACAGTACCACAGATAACTACTAACAGGCATGTCAGTCAGTGTTCAGCTGCTCTGTAGAAACTGGCTGCCTATTCATCCCCTTCAGTGAGGATAATCAGTGGAGAGTTTAAAATGATGAATTGGTTTCCGGTGAATTTTTATTTGTTTATTTTTTCTGTTCTTTCTATTTGAAGTAATATTGAAAGGTACAGCGGTTTGGCCTAGTTTAGCCCGATTCTTGGCCAGTATAACCTGTAATTTACATTTTAATTCAGTCAAGCTAACAGAGGAATGAGATTATTCTTGGCCCCCGGAATAGCTGACTTTCAAAATGGCACTGACAATGACAATGCACTCAATTTTGTTTTAAACTCCACCAATGCGTCCAAATAAAATAAAAATCCTCCCATCTATTAATTGCACTGACTTTTCCAACATCAGTAGTGCGCTGGAATAAAACTGTAGGAGTTTTTATTTTGTTTGTTGCTATAAGAAAAATCAGTTAACCGATGAGAGTTTTTCTCTTCAGCAACAGAGCAGGTTTATTTCCTGCTTTTGAGAAAGGCTGCACCTCGATTTCATTGCATTTGAGTGAGAATGTCATATGCAGTATGTTAGGCTGGGTTTGTGTGACTTGGCATAAATAAAATAAAAACAATGACAAACAATAAAATGTAACCAAAGCCAACGAAACCTTTGAGAAGCAATGCTGTTCACACTCACCCATACTGTCCGATTTGATAATGGTTGACCTCGGAGACTTTCTGGGTGGGACAGCCCATGAAGAACAGAGGGATACAGAGGAGAGTGGATATGGTCAGCATGACCACAGAGAAACGTGGGATGGTCTTCAGAGAGAGACCTGCCCTCTTCATGATGACCCCACCAATCAGCATCCCCACTGCTACTGCTGGCAGATTCATCGCACCTGGGAACCAGAAACAGCTCAGTTAAATAAAGATGACATTTATCATCTACTACAGATGCCAAGGAGTTTCTTAACCATCCTGTGCTATTGCACTTTATTTGTAGCTGACACGTGACAAGACAGGTGTAGCCTGAAAATAAGCTGACTGTTGCAAAAGAGCGAACTTAAAGCACAAACCCAAATAAAAATTTCATCAAAGAAAAGACAACAGCACAAAGCTAATTCACTCTTTGGAAAGTGGCCATAGTGTAAGTGGGCTGAGCGGCTCCAGAGCGTCCATTGAATGATTTTAGCAGACCGTTTCATTTCACCTACAGAGAGTTCCTAAAAATGGGTTAACATGTACCATGCTGTACGTTATGACTTGAATTATTTAACAGTCAGCTGACACTTGCTCCACAGTCAGTGGTGATCTAAAGCTGGATCTCCTCCTGAAGCCCCATCTTTACATTTGCTCTCCCACAGTACCCACCTACTAACAGGCTGCTGTATGCAGCCGAAGTGCTGTACTGCCGCTCCAGAAACTTGTTCAGGAACGTAGAGAGACCCGCAATCACTGAAGAGAAGCAGCACTGGGCCAGGACCAGGATCAGGAAGAGAGGGCTCAACAGGAGGTGAACAAACATTCTGGGGAACACTGATTAGACACAATCACATACAGACACTCTGATTAGTACTGGAAATGACTTCAGCAAAAAGTTTCTCCGCCTGTTTATCTGTTACAGAACATGTTACAATATATATATACAACAATATAAAGCTGTTATATGAACCTAACAGGTGGAACCTTTGAAGTCTGAAGATAATAAACTTACTTTTCAGGAAATCAAGTAAAGAGGTATCTGGCTTCTTGAAGTCGCCATTCATGTCACTTTCACTTCCAGTCACCTGGAAAATAATGTGAAGTATACGGTGTTACATTAAGTTAAGGAACATTAATTACAGAACCCATTTTGCTAAAATAACAAGACAACTACGTTTAGAGGCCTGAGGATTTGATTCATCAGTTAAAACTTCAGAAGTTTCTCTCCTCCTTTTCTCCTTCATGCCACATTCTCCTAAAACAAGCCCCCGTCTCCTCATGCTGCTTTCATGTGATGAGGGAACATTAGACTGAACTGACAGTTCTGTGTTCATGCCTTCAAAATCATCTAAAGCTGTCAAACACCATAATGGAGGATTTCTGTCATTTTTGTCTCCGGAGAATTTTTTGTGACTTTTTACTTTATACTGAAATCCATGCTCTTAGTTTAAGTGTGTGTTTAAATTTGTGTGTTTTACAGGAAACTGTAAAATGCATTAAGGATCTACACTACAAATCTGTTACGGTCTTTTTCTAATAGAATTGAAGCGTCATTGTTTAGATCTGCTTGCTCACATTTTCATTCCTTCCAGCAGAAGCTGAATCTTTCAACAATTTAACTTTAGCCATTTATTTCACTTGTTTATGCCTTACTTTAAGCTAAGGCTTACTGCGATTTGAACAACTGGTCATTTGTTAATGTTAATTTGTTAAAGTTTCACTGCACTTTCTTATTTTGGATTAAATAAACCCACCTCCCCCCCACGTGCTAAAAAATATCTGTTACTGTTGAAATGGCAACTCTGGTCTTAAACTAAGGAATTTAGATCCTTATTGTTTACATATTTTTTAAGCAGGTAAAGTCCCGGACAAAACCAGTTAAACAAACATAAGGTGGATGAAATCACTTTAGAGCAACAGACTTTATCTTATCTGTGACTAATACATTCTGCAGATTGTTTAAAAGACCTGATAAACACAAAAAACTCACAAATCAAATAAAAATCTATTCTGGAAATTGAAATATGTTCAGTGGAAGGATACGCCAGTTACATTACTGAGTTATATGTTAATGCTTATAAATATTTGTATCTTCAAGGTGCTAAAAAAAAAAAAAAAAAAAAGGAAAAATGAACTTGCAATACTGATGTACAGCCTGTAGGTGTCAGTAAAACACGAGAGATATACAGAAGATAAGAAGTACTGTTATCACCGTTATCACACTGAATCTTACAGTCTAACGCAGAAGACAAATTCAACTACTGTTCAGTCATCAAACACTTAAGATCTCAGAGAGAAAGAGAATGACCTACATTATCTTCTGAAAGCATTCTGCGAGGGAAGAAGAAGTAGGGGATGGAGGTAAGAATCAGGCAGCCGGCAGTGATGAGCAGGCCCATCCACCAGGCCCCAACCCAGCGAGGATCACCGTGTCTCAGCTCTTGTTCGGCTCCTGCAGGAAGCAGTTGTGAATACTGATCCACCAGACACAACAGTGAAGCATCTACGCTGCTTCAGACTGTCTGCAAAATAACTGTGGGACGCCTGTAAAAACCTTAACATTACCTAAACCCAGTCTGTCCACATCCACATAGATCCGCAGCATAACCGAGCCCAGCAGGTAGCCGACGGCCGGCCCAAACACAGATACTGCAAACAGGATGGCTGTGAATGATAAGAGGTAAGAGTTTCTGAAGTACTGTTCAAAGCTGTTCTGTGATTTTCTTACCAAATATGACCTCAGAATTACGAGGTCCTGTCTTTATCAAAAATGAGTTATTCTCATGTCAATATTCTTTGACAAGTTATTTCAATTTGTGTAGGTTTATTTAGGCTTTTACGCACCAGTGAAATTCGAATTTGAAAGAAAGAAAGTCTTTCTCTAACAAATTCAGCAAAGCACTTATCAGTGCTGAAAATGTACGCAGGAAGACCAATCAGGTTCCACCCCTTTACTGTTTTTCTTCACTGCTCTGTGACTGTGGAAAATCTCTAAAAGCTGCTTTAAGTTTTGAAACCTCGAAATGAGTGATTTTATCCAAAACATTCTGAAGGACACTGATACAAATGCCAGCTCATTTAGAGGGCATGTTGCTGTTTTTAAAGTTAGTGACTATGCTAGAGACAACAGCTTTTCACAGCACAGACAAAAAGTCAGATGAAAACTGAAAGTGTTCTGAATTTTATCGTCTGAAATCTGTCAGTGGAAATCTCTGAGAAAAATGGACTAAATGTTTTCATGAACATGTAATTTCTAGATTTCTCTTCTGAGGCAAAATTTTTTTGTTTAACTCAAGTCAGTGTATTGATACTGATATTAATATTTGTGTATTTTAATGATTCTTAGATTCTCACAAAATACTGATTTAAAAAAATCTTCACACTTGCATATTAAAGAGCCTTTCTAGTGTATACGTGTAGAATCACCCAGTAAAACACCATGACCCTTAGACTGTGTTCTCTTTATCTAAACAAACCCATCTATCTCTGAGCTACAGGCCATTCACCTATGTAAAGAGGGGAGTTGCCAGGTCCTGCAAAATCATCTATGTAGGAAATCCCAAAGGGCTGGATGGGCACCGAGCCCACACCAAAGAGCAGCTGAGCGCTGGCCATGGGAAGCCACAGGTTGCTGGTGTCAGTCAGACGCCTCGTCTCGTCACGGCCACAAGAGTCAGAGTCGCTTGAGTTCTGCTGCAAGTTGCAAATGTCATGGCGATCTGGATCACAGCAGGTGGTCACACAGAGACAGAGATGGGGAAAAAGAAAATACAGTGAAAGTTAATGACAAGCCAGGGGTTGCAGATGTCCAACTACTTCAATTTCCTGAAGTTTCACTGACTCTTCAGTGACACACTGTACAATGCCAAGGCACTTTGTCTGGGGGCAAAACGAATAAAGGAAGAGGGAGATTGTTATTACAAAGAAAATGGCCTGTGGGTAATTCTAATCTCCTTAGCTTTCAGCGAGTGCACAGAGATTATGAATTTCCTTGAGATTTATACCACAGTTCAGCTGAAGAGCACCAGCATGTTTTCTAAATATACCAGCGAGCTAAACACCAGATATTGTTTGACTCCTGCTGACTGCTATGGAGCCTTTGCTCAGAATGTTCTGGACAAACGCTTAAGTCTCATAAACTGCCCTGAGACATTTGTACATTCATGTGTCCCCTGCTCTGGACAGAGAAGCAGTGTGGCCTCGTATTCAGTGTCTTACTGTGTAAAACAGAGTCGTATTCGTAGGACTGGGACACGAAGTGAGGTAAGGTCAGGATCATGGCACTGATAGCCATCAGTAATCCACCAACTCCAATAATGCGAGGACGGTGAACCCGATTTCCAAAGTAGCTCACGAACACGATCAGCACACTGTTACTGACCTAAGAAACAGAAAGAGGTGTAAAAGAGGATCCACTGAAAAAGAGAAGTTTCCATAGGACACTTTTCATCATTCCATTCACACATAAGCTGCAGGTCTCACAGTTTTCCAACACTGCCAACAGACTCTCGAAACCAAATGTGGAAATGATAAATGCTGCACCGTAACCCAAACGTAGTGAGGCACAATTCAGACGTTAATGTTCAAGAAATGTAATAAAATGTAGAGGCAGAAAGAAGTTCAAACATTTAAAGCTGCATGAACAGATTGTTTGGCCACTAGAGGGCAGTGGAAACAAGCTGTAAACACAAACCTCACAGATTATTTGATATGAAGAACTTGTTAGCAACAGTTACCTCTTAGCAACATCACACTAATTCAGAGACTGGAATGATGTACCAGAATCAAGCCCTTAAACAGACAGCATTTTTAATTTCATTGTGCAATGACAATAAAGGGATTCTATTCTATTCTATTCTATTCTATTCTATTCTATTCTATTCTATTCTATTCTAATATTCCATCTAATTCACTAACCATTAGCATTAACATGCAGCGAACTTACACTGACATTGTTCAACCTCTCAGTGAAAGCTGTAGACAAACAGCGATTGATAAAGCTGGCTAGCTAGCTAACACTGACGTATCATATAAACGCAGTCAGTATCATGCAAAGAGAATGGATTAGTTCCACATCAATGGCCTATATTTTGCTAGCAAGCTGATAACAATATTACAATTTATAAATCAGTTAGTCAAACTCTAACTCTAACTACTGTGCTGTAGAGTCAAACACAGTCTGTAGTTTCAAACATGTGCACACCTTTAAATCAGAGGAGACGAGAAACTGAACTGAACAGTCCGTGTTTGGTTTGTGTTTTGATTCAATGTGCAATCAAATCAGATCTGATGAATGACACTGAAACTCCAAGTACAACCAAATCCTGATGGGCCTGAGCTGCAAAACAACTAAAAATGGCTAAATGTCAACACAGTGATTTAATTAGTGACTAGCGACCTATGGCCTTGGATACTTGAAACCTAAAAAGCTGGAAAACATTTATCAGTGTGATCCATTTATTCCCACTTGAGCATTAAATACCCAGCTCTCTCCAGAACGAGCACGTACAGAACATTGTGTCATTAATCCTGACCCCATATCTGTAATAAAACTGTTCCAAAATACTCAAGTCCTCCTTGAATTGTGCGGAAGTGGGATTCTGACATGTTGCTTATTCTCAGTTCCTGCTCTGTCATCGGTATCCTTGAAATAAAGATATCATGATCGCAAACTGTGTGAGGGTATGTTATTGTTGGCACATACCTCATTGAGAGAGGAAATGGTTCCTGAGGAGTAGCTGCTGAGGCCATAGCGTCTCTCGATTGTGGTGATGGTGCTCTTGAAGTAAGAGCTGTACAGGAGCTGAGAGAACTGCAGGAGGCCGTGGCACAGGACGAACAGCTAGGACAGAGAGACAGAACAGGAAGCTTGAGAACAGAGACGCTGGCATACGAAAAGATTCAGACGGACAGGACAGAAAGAAGAATCTTCTAACTGAGCATACTGTGAAACCTCTGAGAAAACTGTGAGCCACAAAGATGCTTTTGCAAATGTACAGTGCTACAGTAAGCTCTGACAAAAGATTGTTAGAGCTGAAATAGGTTGTAGTCATAAATGTCAGCTGTGAGTTTTGTGCAATCAGCCTTAAGAGACATTTGGCTGGGCATGCTTGGAAGCAGATCTGACTCAAAGCTTAAAACATATTCCTTCTGAGAGGCCCAGAAATCAATTCAAAGGAATCACACCATTTCCCATATGTGGCCAGCGGTTTGCAACCCTGGCAAACAGTCAGATGATATTTAGTTAACCCAGCAGAGTGAATTGTCAGTATCGCCTGTGTAGTAAAATTCAGTGAGGATATCTGTAGAGAAACCAAACGGCTGCTCAAAAAACACAAGAGAACATAAAAGAACCTACAAAAAAGGCAAGGACTCACTCGCATTCCTACATTTAAGTCACAAGCCAACAAAATTCTATTTTACCTGCCAGTTATATTCTGTTGTGCCATTCTGACATCCCTTCCCCAGTGTTGTCACACCAATTCACACCTTGATTCATGTGACTTAGACAACCAGGTGTGACCTCATGCTCTGAACATCCTGGATTCTCTAACAGTCCATGAAGAAGACTGTTGGATTAGAGCCGAATCTTCAACTCAACACCCTCAGTTCAGTGGATCATTTCATGGTGACCTGACATCTTTCCAAGGATGTTTGATTCCCAGACAGTGAGAGAAATAACAATAACACTATGAAAATATAATCAAAAGACTCTTTGTGTGAAGCCAGGCTAACGTCTCTTGGCTGTAGCCTCATGTTTGTGTGACAGATGTAAGCGTAGCATCAATCTTCTCATCTAACTCTCATCAAGAGCAGATTTCCCAAAATGTCAAACCATCCCTTTAAAATCAAAGTGGAGCTGCAGGTCTTTTTTGATTTCGTCAAATCAATGTACAGACATCAGATTCATGGCCACACGTCAAAATATAATATTTACTTCTGAAATGAGTGGAGTAGAAGTCTAAAGTAGCATCACTTTGAACCTCTCAGTTAACATCCAGGTACCTCCAATTTACATTTAAGTAGTTGAGTAAATGTCCTTCGTTACCACCTCTCAGGGGAAGCGAAGCAAAGCAGTGAGCTTTCCATGAAGCCAAACATTCCACAGGAGTAAGGAAATGTGCAGTTCAGTGATGAGGTGTTGGACTCAGTCCAACTGATACTGTATGAGTCTCCAACCGACTGCACGATTCTGTCTCATGGACTCTCTCCCACTCAGGGATGTGGAAACGTCAGTCACCCTCTGACCTGGCAGAGCCACTCGCCTGTCTGAGTGTCAGGTGGCGTTCACAGATGCCCGTATGACTCTCTGTATGTGGGTTTATTCGCTTGGGAAGCCATGAATGCAGCAGTGACGTTAAAGATGCATGTTGAGATTAGAAGTGAATTTGCTATGAAAACAGTGATAAATCCAAGCTTTCAGTTTGTTTACTGCCTGCCAGGTCGGCGGAGGGAGAATAAACTATTCGTTCGACTCAGAACAGTTAATGCTCCTATTAAAGCTTGGCTTTATGGTTTGTTGGCCCACACAAAACATGCTTTTATAATATTTCATCCTCATTTTTGTATCAAATTGGCTTCACTTATCTAAATGATTCGACAGGACCTATTTGCTCGAGCAGGAAAAAACGTTCTTTAGATTTAGATTAACACAAAAAGTTAGCTCGAGCTTCTCGACTCTTTCTTCATACGAAGCTTCAGGTCAACTTAAAATCCACTTTAGTCTTTAACAAAGTTGGACCAATATTTATATTGCTGATAAGGCCTGATACAAATGTCATGTCTCAGAGACAATTCTTTGGCTTTTACACAATTTGGCTGTAACACTGAAGTAGTTTTTGACAACACATAATCCATTACACTACAGAATTTCACCTTTAGCCTGAAAAATGGCAAAACTGGTGTTTTCCAGCACCCAGTCATTATTAATCAGGTCAATTATTCTCGGTGAGGGAATGTTTCATAATGTTGTAACCGCGATAAGACATTCACACAGTATTAGAAGCTGTAGAAAAGAGAAGCAGCAGCAGAAATATGCTGCAGTGCATCACACTGTGAAGAAACATTATTTATCCACGCTATTAATACAAGTCATTTAGGCCTATTTGATGTTCGTAAGCAGGAAGGTGGTGCAGTGTTGGATTCTCCGTGGATTATGTACTTATCTGTCCTTTTTGAACACTCTCAGCTCCAAATGTCTGGGGGTTATTGTCCCAGCCTTCAACCCTGCTGTGAGGGGAAGAATTGAAGGAAGTTCACGATTGAATTTCAAATGCTTTTATTTCAGAGACACGTGTTGTAGCTATAGCACTAGACATCCATGGTTTTCCACATGGAAATCTTTTTTTTTTTTTTTTTCTTTTTGGTAACAAAAAAAAATGCCTGACCCGCTTGGTCAAAAAATAAAATAAAGGAAAAGCTAAGTGTATGAAGTCTCCCAGGATACTTGAAAGAAACAAAAGCTGCAGAATCACCTCCCGTCATTGTGAAACACACATAAAGCAGTTTCGCTGCACAATAGCATCATGAACAAAGGAGTGCTTTTGCAGATTTACAGATCTGCAGATCAATACCACACTCATGTCTGCCAAATACAAGACTACAGCTAGGACATGGTTAGTTTAGCTTTCCATAAAGAATGAAAATGGGGGAAACTGCTAGCAGCACTGCACATCTAAAACAGGTTATATTAAATCACATGATTGTAAATTCAGTCCATAAAAGCACAAAGTTTAAAAATGGCCGTTAGTGGTTTTATGGGAGTTTAGGTGTGGGACTATTTCTTGCTCGGAAGCAGTGACTTCCTCATCTTTTGTTCTCACATGGAGCTCATAAGGCAGCAGGGACTTCAAACTGTTACTTTAACTCTGTGATACAGCCACAAACGTGCTCCATGTGCTCAGGTGCACTGAGGTGTGCAGAGACGCTGACAGGAGCTGAGAGCTTTCGAACATTTCTGTCCCACTCTTCAGGATAGAAACAGTGCGGGCCCTTGAGCAGAAACTTGGCTGGGATTTTGACAGAGATTTTGATGGTGTAACCCAGGTGCAGACTAGGTGTAGTCCACAGTAGATAAGTTCAAAGTGGTGAAAAAACAAACACAATGTCCCGATGAAGCAGAGCAAACAGAGAGCGAAGTGCTGTACAGCATGTACTGGTGCCAAGGAAAGATGGATGGATATTATTGCACCCTGCGAAACCATTCCTGATTAGTGAAGTGATTAGGTTTCATGTGAAAAACAACTCACCTGATTTTCTACCCTTTTGTTGCAGCAGGGCGCGAGGAGTCAACAGATCTGGCATTTCAGTTTGACGCAACACCAGAGAAAAGATACTCCTCTGCTTCCACTTTTCACCGCAGTAGGAAAGACTTGCAGAATTAACTTACTGACACCACTCACTGCTTAATCATCTCATTCTGAAATACTGCCACGGTCTAAATTTAACATTCCTTTTTATTATTTTATTTTAGGTGCATTTGTGCTTTCAAACTGAATGACGTGAGGACAGCTGTAGGACGGCCCTTACTGTTTCACTGTCCTCCACCCTATCTGCATTTGTACATCTTGATTTCAACACAGGGGGGCTTTAAAGTGAAGACTTAAAATGATAAACAAGAGAAGATCTGCAGTAGCTGGACCTACCACAGCCTGTGTGAGAGCGCTGAAGGTAAACACTGGAGAGATTCTACAAAAAAACCTTCATCTTCTGGAAATGTAGAAGTTGCTCAAATTGTTGCGTCTTTCATTGTCTCCTCCAAACTTACAGAGCACCAGTGTATTAGTCACACACACTTCATTCACACAAAGAACAAAACAAGTCATTTCTCACTGAGTTTTGAAAGCAACCACCAAAATGCAACATGGAGTTTTGTCTCATTATTAGTCACAGCCCTGGAACAAACTGTTTCTGTGCCATTATTGCCATACAGTGAAGTAAACTGCTGCTTTTGGTCACGCAGCGTGGTTACAGAGTGGTTACCCTTCACACAGAGACTTCTAATATAAAAAAGTATATCTATCTATCTATTAGAGCCAGAAGTGAGGAAAATATACCAAAATCTGAACTGGAAACAGCTGCATAAAAACATAAAATCGCAAATATTTAAGTCGAGAAAAACTAAATGCTCATTATTTTCTTCTATTCAAATCCACCTGAGGGAGAATGTCTAATGCTGCAATGAACAGGCGACTGACAGAAAATCAATAAGAATAAATTCCAACAATACATTCAATAATTTTTCAAAGATTCTCCTTTCTGCGTTTCTTGGTTATACATTACTGCAGCTGAGTACTTTCATATTTCTATTTTTTTTTAATTTCACCGATACTCATGGGCATTTAATCAGTTTCTGATATTTTACAGAATCCTGAAAATAATCAGCAGATTATTGGTAATGAAAATAATAAATAATCAGCAGATTATTGGTAATGAAAATAATAAATAATCAGCAGATTATTGGTTATGAAAATAATAATTTGTTGCTTTTTTTCCCATGAATTCCTATTTTCAATTTAGCACAAGGAGCAGTCCGTGAAACTTTAGTGTGAATAACTCCACCTGAAAGGAACTCCATTCCTTCAGCCCGAAAGCCAAGATAAAACTGTTTTAGCTCTTTTATGGTGAAAATTCCTCTCGAACTAAATATTCGTGGAAAACTCTCTTTACTTGACTCATGTCAAGTAAAGTCACAGCAGATCAAATCACGCCCGCGACACCACAACGACTGAAAGTGCAATTAAACGTGATTTAAATCAGTTGAGACTGAGGCTCTGACAGCTGTGAGGCACCTCCACATTGTGCCGGAGCTTGTTTGACTAAGGTGAAGCTCTGTTTACTCTGACACCGACACCACACAGGAGACAGAACATCCTCGGGCTTTGTGAATAAAAACAAATCAACTATCATTTGCCCTTTTTGTTATTTCAGTATCATAATTTGTGTAAAGTTATGCAACCCTCTAAAAATAAACCCAGTCCATGTGGTTACATAAACAATGAGAGGACAAGTGCTGCAGATCAGGACGTTTCTCAGCAGCTCTGTGGCCTGTCCCCCAGCACTGACGCCTACCTTAATGCTGCAGCGTAACGTCCCCGGTCTCTTCAGGGTCTTGGGGGACTGCATGTCCATGAGTTCTGCTCGTGCCCTCACGCGCTCAGCGGAGCTCGGGGAGTTCGTGTCGGAGGCTGGAGTCTCGTTTCACCCCCCGGTGAGCTGCAGGGCTGTTTTATTCCTGCCGGTGATGTCAGTGGACTCAGCCCACAGCTCCACGCGTAAATGTTTTGAAACTGGTGAATTGAGAACAGACAGTCCCGCGCTGATTGGCTGAGTCACGCGCGAACCTGTGCAACGCCTTACCTGTGAGAGCGCGAGCGGACGTGTTGAGCGTGATGTTACAGTCGATGGGTCGCCGTTACTCACACGGTTGTTTGTTTGTTTGTTTGTTTTAAGCATGAAGCGCTGTCATCCGTCCTCAGAGAGCGAGCCTCCGCTTTGTTCTCCCGCTGCTCAAACAGCCTTAATGCTCCATTAATCGCGGTATGTGGCGCCCCGAGCTGCTTCCGCCGGGGGATAATGAGTGGAGGGCCCGCTGATGGCTGCACCCGATTACACTGAGGAGTGTCAGTGTGGCCCCCGACGGACTGTCACTTACTTTACCCGCAATACATGTTTAACTGTGTGCTAACTTCTAACGGGTGTTTGTTTGTTTGTTTGTTTTTGTTTGTTTCTGTTTTAAAACAAAACCTTTAAAATACTGTTAAAGGCTGAAGCTGCATTTCAGAGACAGTTCACATTTTCCATCGTTGCACATGGAAGTTTATTTTTCATTGTTTGTAAATATTTATCATAATTTGTTGTGGTCATTTGTTATTTCAGCAGTTTGTGTCTGAAGATGTGGCTCAAACATATTTAGAGTAGAGTACTCAAATATATGTACCAGCATTAACCACTGCACTCATCCAGTTAAACACCCACCTGATACATTCAGAGTGTAATGTAGTTTCTCAGGTTGGTAAAAGTCCAGCTCCTGATCACAACTGTAATATAATAAAGAGTCACAGTCCCAACAGGTTTTCTGTCTCCAGTAATGGGTGAGAGCTGTTGTGGTTTATGTGGCAGCGTATTGTTTGCCTCAGGGAAAGTTAGGATGTATTCGTATTCTGTGCTTCATGAGTCTCAGAGTGGAGTTAAAAACAAACAAACAAACATGTATGACGTCAAATATATGGAATAAACACCATTAAGCTGAAGAAGCATATAATTCACAGACGCTCATGCTCATGTCGGACATGAAATGATGAGAGTCTGTCGAGACTCGGTTCCCTCTCGGTTCATTCAGTGAGGCCCTGCTTCTGATTCTCAGTGTCTGACACGGTCTTGAAAGGTTTGGACACAGGCCTCCTGGACCTGATGCAGACACTCAACTGCTTGAAGGTGTTAAAAGTCATAACCACACTTTTCCACCCCCTGTGGGAAAGATGCTCATTGGTCAAATAACTGGGTTCCTAAGCAAAAAAGATATGAGAATTCATCTATAATAACAGTAATATGTGCAGTGACTCAGAAAGGTATCACTGACAAATACACAGTAAAAAATAAAATAGAAACCACAGATGAAACTGTAACAAGTACAGATCCAAAGGTGAGTCACACTAAGCTGAATCCAGGCTGGATTTTTATATTTTAAAATACATCTATTTTTATAAGTGACTACCAGGAGGAATGAGAGCTGTTCCAAACAGCAGGTTTATGGAGACACCTGGAGGTTTGAGAATTTATTAATGGGAAAAAAAAAAGGCCTCAGACGGGGCTTTTTCTGTGGCGGCTCCTCGGCTGTGGAATCGCCTGCCGGAGGCCATTAGACAGGATGAGCCTGTCCATGCTGTTAAAATGCACCTTAAGAGCCACTTTCATTCTCTGGCTTCTAACTTCAGCTGTCTTTCATTTTATTGATTCCTTGGGTTTTAATTTGTTTCTGTTTGAATCTTGTTTTATTTGAATCTGCTACACACATGCATGTACTGTATGTGTGTAAGTTTACTGTGTAAATGAAACAAAACTTGGACGTAACCCAGAAACCCCCTAAAACCTCAAACACAGAGTGACATTCTGGTTTTTACTTTGCAAACCTGTCCAGATAACTGAGTAAACCCTGCAGCATTGTGACACAACAGTCTGGTAATGAGAGTGTCCACTTACTCAACATGTCTTGCGGCTGCATTGCATTGTTGCCTATTAGGACTGCTGTTGATGAGGAAACTGAAGAGCAGCTCTGCAGAACTGACACAGGCTCTTCTGACTGTGATAAACTCAAACATGATGATGAGTGAAATTTTGAAAGGTCATCTTCAAACGCTGCTCTGCGTGTGTGGAAACATTTCAACTCACTTCTCATCACTTGGTTTTCCAAAGAAACTTAGTTAACACTGCACTGCGAGAAGAACCCACCAAAAATATAAACCTGAAAAATGTATGTTTTAAATGTGAATTTTTCCTCCAACCTTCTGCAGCTCACCTGCTGGAAAGACTCTGCTCAAATTAGATTTTACATAAGTTTCCATTACAACATCATGAAGTGCAGCATTCATGTGGCAGCAACCTCAGCCTAAAGCTGAAGAGGCAAAACAAAAGCAACTTGAGAAAAACAGTGAAACTAAGAAAATTAAGTATCCATAACAGTGGTCTTGTTTTACATGTACATGCCAATCCAGTCTGTGAGCACAGCTGTTGCTAAACTCTCCTGCTCCTTTGGCTTTTTCTTTCTCTCAGTGATGAACAGTCGGCACAGCGAAAGGAAAAACCAGAAACGTTGTACCACAACACCTTGGTAATATGTAAATGTTTTAGTTTAAAACATTCAAAAATGAACTGAGATTATCAACAGTATGTGAAGAAATAACAGCTTTGACCTCATGTCAAAG
>JBBMJY010000022.1:1546797-1558769 GCA_037833715.1 Toxotes lorentzi | reverse complement strand
TGGTGGACACCCCGACTTTCTGTTAACGTGCTGCCCCCTGTTTGTTTGGAGTATGAATCAGATGGTTGCTGAGCTCTTACATGTAGCCCCTTTAATACCTGTGTGCTAACATGATGATAAGTTCTGTTGTTTTAAGTGCACAACTGAAATAAGAGTGATACTGATGCACTGTACGCTGCTTTTGATAAGGAAAAAAATGAAGTAGGGTTATTGTATTTAAAAGATCCCATTTAATTTGTGGATACGAACTCGGGAAGCAGTTTACAACCTTAACTCAACATGCAGTGACCATAAAGACACATCACAGAGATGTTAAAGGTGAATACGATTAGACCAAGCTGGTAGGCTGCTCTGTGTGTTCACAGTGATTATTAGTGTTCTAGTTCATCTCAAAAATCAGTCGGAAAGTCCTGTGAAGAGCTGTGTTCTGACACAGAACAATCAAGCTTAAAAAGTAGAAACTTTAGGATTCTTTTCTTTGGAGGATGTGATAGCGGAAATAAAATGTACACAAGAGGAAGGATGTGGTGGCATTCAAACAACAGTTTCCAAACGGATGTTGTTCTAAAAATCAAGTTTACATATGTAGCTTTGTGGCGCTGATACTGTAGGAGCTGTGGCGTCCCCACGTCCGTTCCACGCTGCAGAGTTAAAAACAGCTGAGTCATCTCCACTGAGTGTGGACACGTCAGTCAGGAGACAGGAAAACTCATCTGCAGCACAGTTGTTAGTGTCATCCAGGGAAAACAGTGTGCCATTTGAAGAGGGCTAAGAAATCATCTCAGCAAACGCAACTCTGGTTTCCAGGAAGCCTCTCGTACCAAGCTTGAGTGAAGCAGCACGCTTGACAATACGGTTACATACACAAGTGAAGCCCTTGAATCTACTTTGGTACCTACATCATTCTGCTGTAGAGTTACTCTCATCCAAACCTCATCTACAACGTACACGGTTTCACTACGTAACAAAACTGTAGAAAATACTGTCTTTAAAATCAGGTTGTCAGAAGCTTTAAAAAGGTTTAAAAAAATGTTTCATGGCACAAAAAAGTCCAGAAGTGTTGATGTTCTGTGTAGATGAGGACATCTTTCCATAGTTCTGGTCCTCTTGGAACGGGTGGAGCACCGTAATTGCCGTTGCCAGACACTTTCAAAGCATATTAAACAATATTCAACAAAAAATCCTTTTACTTTGCTATGTTGTAAAAAGGTAATTCAACTATATAAAAGCTCCAAAAGACTGTACAAAATGAAATCACTGGGCGCAGGTCTGCTCTTTCATCTGATAAGGCACAATTTCCTACATGTATTCCTCATGTCCACCAGTCTTTAATGAAAGAGCTTGCTTTCACACGTACGCCCCCAGCGCTGCGTGGAACTCTGTGAGACACTGAACAAGCTGCTGAAACTTGGGCCTCTCCTCTGGGTCCAGGGCCCAGCAACAAGCCATCACTGCAAACCTGCATCACAGGGGGAAGCAAAACAGATGGGTCAGTTTAAATGTGCATTTCAGGATCATACTGCGTGTTTCATACAACAAATATCTGACTTTAAATGTGTTACACTTACACCTACTGTACTTGTATTGTCCTGAAACAGGAGCTGCCTGTGCAGCTCTGATATAAATGAGTGAGTTGTAATCTTTTCTCGATCAATGCATGTGCTTTAATGTTTTATTTTGCAGCCCCTAATATTCTGGAAAGGGAAGTCGTCGCCTCACCACCTATTGTATCCAGAAGGAAACCATGTTCAGTTATTTAACAGACTTCAGGTAATGATTCCCTGAGTTCAGTAAACAAATACTGAAAAAATAACATAAGTAATAACAATCATTAATCATTTCTTCCTGAAGTGAAGGCTGTCAGTGTCAGACTCTTACACCTTCACCAATGTTGCCACAACCACCAAGAGCTTGACCTCTCACTTTCAGTGGATCACGGATCACAGGTTAATCTACCTGGGTGGTCCACCCCCTGATCCGATCCAGGAAAAACCCCGTTCTTATTCAGAAGTGAGACGGTAACGACCTCATTGCAACCTTCATATTGAGGAAGTACTCTGTAAATAATAACGCAGAGGAGGGAAAATGACGCCTGTGGGCACGGGCTGCTCCTTCTTCTTGACAGTTGCAGGATGTTGATAAGCTTCACTGTTGAATATTTCAGTTTGATTCAGCTCTGTTATTATATAAACAGTGTGTCACTAACACCACTCTACGTTGGGTGAAAGTCTGCAATAACAAAACTGTCAGCAGTTAAACACACACACGCTCGTATCACTGCAGAAGTCTCTGAAGAAACGAAGTCAAAGCTGTCTGCTACTGTGACCAGTACAGGCCAGTACCACCAGCCCTGCCTATCATTTTAACTGTCATGTACAATAGTAGCACAGTAGTAACTCATAATAAGCTGCAGGTGAGGACTAAATAATATAACACAAGCCACTGCAGAATTTGGAGGCAGGTCAAGAATATTCAGACCATCCTGTGGGTTGAAATTTTCGGAGGTATTGTGTGTTTTTATTCCTCAGTAGAATAACTTAAACTATCTGCTGCTTACAATTCAAATCAATTCATTCCGATCCAAAAAGTAGTGTTTGTATTTGCGTGACTGTGTGTGTGTGTGTGTGTGTGTGTGTGTGTGTGTGTGTGTGTGTGTGTGTGTGTGTGTGTGTGCGCTCCGTAAGTCAACGTACAGTTCATCTGGACAGTTGATAGGCTGCGCTATTCTGTACCCGTCCTTCAGGTAGGCCGACATCTCAAAAGGGTCAATGTCGACGTAGGGGGTCTGACCCAGGGTCATCAGCTCCCACAGGGTCACTCCGAAGGCCCACTGTGAAAACACAACACGTGATTATCACTGAGACCGGCCCTCAACGTTCATTTACAGTATGTCCCAAATACAATCAACACAAGCAGCTGTATTAAATATGTTATTATCAAACAGGATAAACATAAGAATCATTTCTATCCAGGGTGGGGAAAGACTGCACTGCATCGCATTCAAATACAAAATGTTCCACAGGAACAATTCAAGGAAATTATGTTGAAAATTTTATGCAGAATGTAAATCGTAGTTTTTCTAAAGAGACTCAGGGAGCAGCAGGGAGCCGGTTATTTTTAAATGCTGACCTCTCTCTGACCTCCCACGGTGGAAAACTGAACTGAGTATTTCATCTTTACCATATGTCTAAGGTCACTCATGCTGAGAATAGGTGGTGACCCTACACTTGTATGAAATGTTGGGAGTCATTCTTATTCTTATCAAAAGCAGAACTGTTCATTAGTTACTAACCTGACAGTGACTAATGGACAGATTTGACCAAATGATCCCTGGAAAAGCCCTGGTCTGTGTCATAACCATAATGAGGTGACACAGGACCTTTGGAGGAAGTGAAGGGAGTGAGTGAGGACAGAGGACACGGCCATGGGAGGACTTTTCAGAGGAAAAACATCTCGTACAGTGGGCCACGCTGTTCCCCTATCAGGTCACTGCCAACATTCCCAACAATGCCTAAACATGGTCACTCTTCCTAACCACTGACATAACGTATGGAGTATTTATGTGCGTAACAGCGGCGTGTGTGATGCACGGATGATGATATACAGCTCCAGGTATGTGTCTGGATTTCTCCTAAAGCTCGGCTTGCTGTTAATACCAGGCTTCCGCTAACTGTAAGTGCTGGGGAGGGGGGTGATTGCCATGGAGCAGCGTGACCATAAGAGGAATGCAGGGGGGTGGTGGCATGTCTGGCTGGTGTCTGAATGGTGTCTCTAGGGATCTGTTAAGCTTCCCGTCTGTCTCCGCCACACCCGCACTACTATCCTGAGACAGGAAGAGGGAAGAGCCAGAGGCACACGAGGATCTGCTACTCCTTTCCCTCTGATACCTTAACCCACTGTCTAAAAATGTCTTCAGTTCAACTGGTGCCATTTCCTGCATCACCTTCTCTGTGTATTTTATCCATTATAGACCTTGAGAGGCAGGAGCTGTTCCTTTTTTGGTGGTGAATACACTGAATACACTGTCCACAGATACAGGGTTGTATCCTTAAGCTGCAAGAAGTAAACTACATCTTGTACTTCATTTCTTACCACGTCACTTGCACTAGAGAAGTCATTGTTGAGCAAGCTTTCCAGGGCCATCCAGCGAACAGGCCGGTTCTCGTTATCCCCTAGACAGTGGTAATCCATGGGAAATAGGTCTCGAGCGAGGGCATTGTCTGTAATCTTCACCTGCATGTTGTCGTCAATGCTGTCCGGGGGCGGGGGAGAAAAGTATTTTTTAGTAATTAAATACCAAACCAAATAACCTGAAAGCTACAGGGAAGAACTGAGGACAAATGACGACAGTCTGGAGCCAGGTCACAGACACTTACACACAGTTCCTGGCGGCGAGGTCTTTGTGGATGACCTCCCTGCGAGCCAGGTAGCTCATTCCACATGCAATCTGGATGGCCATGTAAACCAAGTCTTGCTGAGATATCGCCTGAAAGGAAATGAAGGAGGGAGAGACGATGTGCAGTTGAGAAACAGGCAGGAAAAACAAAAACAAAAGGAGGGAGCAGGGACAAAGGACCACAGCTGACCTGACTTAACTGTGGTGAAACTGGTCTTCTGTGTCAGATTCCTCTTATTTCCCTTAAACTTTGACATAATCAACTTTGGGTCAAAGATGGGAGTCACATACACAAAGGCCACTTCAGTCTTTCAGTGCAAGTGTAAGGCTGCTCAACTGAGAAACAGAGCAACACTGGTGCCCTGGAAAAAGGCTTTTCTTAGAAGAAACAGGGTATTTGAAAGGTACAGCTATTCTATAAAAACAAAGCTGGAAAAAATCCACCTCTTCAGTAAACGTCTTCAGCCATGCATGGTTGTAGGGATTGTATTCTCAGCCGGTCAGTCCTCTCGTACCAACAGATATCATGACTATTATTTCATGGATTGCCATAAGAAATTGGTAGAAATATCCACTGTGCAAAGACAATGAATCCGACTGACTTTGATGAGCCCCTCACTTTTTCTTTGTGCCTCTAAGAGGTTCATACTTGTGTTTTGAGTTACTGGATGGATTTCCATAAAACATGTTGAAACATTTATGTTCCTCAAAGGATGAAATGATGTGGATCCCTTAGTTTTTCTTTCAGGTAGCGATACAAACTTGTGTGAGGTGCTAATTGGCAGTGCAAAACTTTTTTGCTCAGATGCTAAACTAAGATGGTGATGAAGGTAATCATTACACCTGCTTTACATCAGCATTTTAGTTTCACTGCGAGCATGTTAGTATGCTGACGTTAGCATTTAGCTCAAAGCACCACTGCGGCAAAGCACGACTCCCAGAGCTGCTAGCTCGGCTGTAGACTTGCTGTTTCTTGGTCTGGTGTACAAAAGCAACAGATTACGTTATCACTGTAATGTAAAACCAAATAATCAATACTGGTGGAAAAACTCTGTATTCAACAAAGGGAAAATGATCGGACCGACACAGTTCAGAGAGCTCCACTGTCGAGGTTTGAGCAAGAGTCTGACGTTATAGAAACATGATTTTTTTTGTGCTTAGAGAAAGTGAAGGGCCTGTATCATACATTAATGCATACATTCATATTGATGTGTATCTGATCCACAGCAGACAGTGTGAGGCTGAGAGACACACAGCGGAAATGTTTTGGCTTTTTAATCTTATCTGACTGTGGACACTGTGATTTCAGTCTGAATTAATTAATTCCCACAACACAGAAAAACAAAGTCTTGGCAACCAGTGAACAGAGATAAGAACGTTTAAAGTCAATAACTCGAGGAAAAGTGAGACGTGTGTAGCTGGTAACAGGCCGTCAAGCAGGCCGTCAGTGGAAAAATGACAACTGTGGAAAAGGTCAACACAACAGTTTTTTCTCCCTCCCAGTTCTACCTTCCAAACCAGATGTTGGCTTTCAGAGTGAATGCCACACTGTAGTGTTGTGCTCGCTCAGTGCTTTCCTCAGAGATTTATCTCCTCCATACTGATACGTGTCTGATTTATAGCTCAATGTTTCTTGCAGCGGCACAACTTAATGACTATGTCTTTGCCTCCTACTACTGCCAAAAGTACATAATGAGATTGCGGAGAACGAAGGTGCTGATATGTTTAACTGAAACTTTACAAAGGGGTTTTGATTAATGCAAATGCATGGCAAGCTTCATCTTGTGACTGCAAAGTGTTTGCTACATCTGTTTTTTGCAGCTGATTGATTGGTTGGATTTGTGCTGCGTCTCTGCCAAGCACATCAAAGACTCCCCGGGGTTAACCTGTACAAAAGCCTGATTGTCTTTACATAGCGAGTAAGAATCTCTGCCCTGAGCACTGGCTTCATGACTATATCAACAGTCCTTCTAATAACAGTGTAAACGGTAGTTACTGGTAGGTGTTACTTGGTGTTGATTGATGCAAACACACAAAACCTTCTTTCAGGCTTGACACTGGGACAGAATCTGACTTTTCGTCCAATCAGGGGATTTAATTAACCTTATTATCTTAATAAACTTCTCCGTGCAGCATTTATGTTACTGATTTGATACGTGACTTAAAGCTCAAACAAATGTATACTGAGCTGAATCCTCACCTGCGGGTTGTTAGCCTCAGCTAGCTTGCACTGCCGCAGGAACAGCTTGAGATTCCCCCAAGCCATGAAAGGCAACAGCACCATTGGCTTCTCTCCGTCCTCTGTGCACACATGACTTATGGG
Source organism: Toxotes lorentzi (assembly GCA_037833715.1). Lineage (NCBI taxonomy): Eukaryota > Metazoa > Chordata > Actinopteri > Toxotidae > Toxotes > Toxotes lorentzi. Next base: position 1,552,050 of record JBBMJY010000022.1, on the reverse strand, counting down.
CAATAGATTTCTGAAGGTAGAGAGGAAGACCAAATGAGGAACAAGAACACAGTGACAGATCAGATGCACTGTTTTTGTACATGTGTAGAGGTTTTCCTGCATGTCAAACGGGTTCTTGGAAGCCAACAGTACAGTGACAGGGGTCATCCAAACCACTGCCCAACTGTGGGAGAGGAAGTCAAAAAATCTTATCAACTTGCTGACCTCAGAAGGAGGAAAAGAGGAAGGAGAGGGCCAACATGACAACAATAGTTTTCACAGTAAGACAGTGCAGTCAAGATCCAAGCTTCCTTATAACTATGAGCCCACTATCAAAATAAAAAAACAGATTTTTGAAAAATGAATGACTGAGTTAGAAAAAGCCACAGTGCAGTGTGTGAATGTTACATCTGCGTCAGGACACATGTTTTGCTGCGTTCACAGTCTGTTACAGTTTCTGCTCGATGTGTAAAAATGTGGTCTTCTTTCATCAGCCTTAAGACCGAGCCATTTAAACGACGACCACAGGAACTGCTCTGACGGAATACAGTGTTGGGTTAGGAATGAAAACTTTTTACAGCTGCTCTGAGAACTGAAACTGTTACAAAAGTGGACAACAGTGACATTAGAGACACCAGCACGTCTATAACCGTGGTACAGGTTCATACTGTGACTTGGTGGTGACAAGGATCGAGTGCTCTAAGACACAAACCATGTTGTCGGTGTTAGGACAGTTTTTTCTTTTTCTTTTGTTTATTTTAACTTTTTTTCCAAATCAAATAAAAGAAAACTGCCTTCAAAACACAAAAAAACCCCGTGATCTGTGTGTGTTTCCACTTACCTATGATGAAGTCCACGAAGTTTGCAACTTTCAGTCAACATCATGGTCACCTGCACCTCAGACGCATGATCTATGAATTTTATCAGAGACAGAGACAGAATCTGGTTTGATTGACCTTATAATTGCCAAACCATAGTTTGCAGTGGCGGCTGGAAAGGTAAGCTACTCCGTGACTCCGTGTGGTGTCAGATTTTTTTTTTTTATTATGTTTTATTATGTTCCCCTGCACATTCCTCTTCCAACAGTCATTTGCAGTGGGAAACTGCCTTGTGCCAATTTTTAATCTGTGTATGCACCTTTGCCACCATGTGGTACTTATGGAAAGTGGTATTGTTCCCTTCCCAAAAGGCGCATGAAGAGGAAGTAAAGAGTTTAACAAAAGCCATGACTGGCATGAGCATATTGTTCGCTGAGTGGTATCCACCCCTCCCTGAGTAAACATGAGAGAATAGAGAGGTCAGAAGGCAACTGGCAGAGAAAGCTGACACATGCCGTTAACAAACAACCTGACAGTGCCGCATAAAGGACGCCTTTCACTGGCGTGCAAAACCTGCAGCATGAGAAAGACTTATAGTCCATTAGCTGTCAAAGCTGTGCGTCTGTTTACTGGACCGAAACCATGTTTGGCCATCTGATGGAGCCATTAGAAGAGCACCTACTATTTGTGACAGACAATGTTTGGTTAACAATCTATGGCGTTCTCCATCAGGACTCACTAAAACATAAAATAAAATCAAGTTCAGTATGTTTCAGTCTAATGACCACTGTCATTCCTCTTACATCTGTTTCTGTCTCATCATGTTCACTCAGATTACAGTCCTCACTTTGCCAAACCGCACGTCTTAGAAAACCCAGTGACTTTCACATTTATAGAGATGGGAAACCTGCAGTACACTCGACAATATTTTCATTACTTTGACAACTGTGCAGTGAACTGCACTTTAGCCAGGACAGAGAGCATACCTTTCACTGTCTTCACAAAGACCTGCTTTTCCTTACTGGGGTCCTTTTCATCCAGCAGCACACCATGGAAGATGCGGCCAAACGTTCCTGTCAAAGACAAACCACAGGTTTTTATCTGAGGGAAAGGGCAGGAGAGAGAAAGCCAGAGGCATCACATTCAACGATTGAAATGTCACCTCACTTACTGGCTGCCATGCATGGGTAATCTCTGGACAGCATTCTGCTAAAAATGCTTTGTCTCTTAATGGGATTAGGCAGTTTGGCTCCTGTCAGGGAGACAGGAGCCAAAACAAGAGCAATTCAGTGGAGCTCAGAAGATCTGTCATCACTTAGAACAATTCAGAAGTATATACGATGTGAAAAGGCCAAATGAGCATGTTCATCATCCCCTTTGTATAAACTGTCACCTCATCACACCGAGGACTTTACTGAGGTAAAATGCCATTTCAGAACATAAACCATCAACATAAACTTGGAAAAAACATCTGAGCCCCAAGGCCGACTATGCGTTGTTTCAACAGGAGAGGAGACGAAATTTAACAACAGGGTTAGTGTTTAACTGTCTCCCTCCTATCTGAACCTTCTCCTTCGAGCCTGTCTGGACCTGCTGGCTCCCTGAAACAGAACTCTACTCAGAGTTCAACCACATTTAAGACATGGCAGGATGTCTCCTATTTGTTGTTTCTCTCGTGTTTTTAATTAGGGCACAAAAACTCGTGTGAAGACCTATTGGAATTATTAATTATTATTATTATTATTATGCAACTTTGTGGTCACTTTTGACCCCCTCAACCTGCGGTGTTTGACACAGTAAGACCTACAGACTTGAAAATCAATACACAGATGCATCACGTCGAGACGAGAAAAAAAGCCTCTTGGAGCAAAATTCCACGATGTACAGGAAGTCGGTCATTTTGGAAAGACTGCGCCATTTGGCGTTTCGCACTTGCCGTACTTTAACAAACTCCTCCAGGGAAACTGTCCGATTGCGCTGACTTTTGTTGAGATTGCTCTGAAGGCACTGGGGACAAAAAGTTATCAATAATTTTGCATTTTTGTATTTTGCTTGAATTTTTTTATATAACCCAAAAACACTCTCTAACAAAGAAAAACCTCGAGGTAAAATAACATTAGACATCTAACAGATGTCAGCAGACGTCAGCAAACAGACATCAGCAGACGTCAACCGTCCGTTCAAAGACATGTTCAATCACCACACCCTTACAAAGTAGAGTTACTCATAATCTATAAAAGCTACAGTCACAAAGGATGCAGTAGAGAATTAATCAAAGAGCAAGGATAAAAAGAACAGGAGCTACAATAAAGCTGTTGATCGGCTTTATTGTGGAGGCAATCCAGAGGTTCTGCTTGATCCTGAAATCAGATATATTGTTGATGGTTAGCTGCTAACACTCTGTCAGTGACAATATCAATATGCTGATGTTTAGCAGGAAAATTCATGCTTTCATAACCCTTAATTCATGGCAACACATGTGATAGTTGTTGAGATATTTCTGAATGAACCAAAGTCGTGGACGGGCCAATCGCCACTGTCATCCCTACGGCCACCTCGCCAGCAGAGCTAAGAACCAAATATTTGAATATTTCTTTCCGACTGGGAAGTTCAATTACAGCATCTGTGTTGTATCCAATAACATTTAGTGGGCTAAAAAAATAATCTGAACAGAGAATACATCCTATGTTCAGAAACAATGGCGATAAACCACTAAAGGTCTTTAAGTGGCATTCAAAAACAGAACGCCCACATTTTTCTCCTCTGTTGTGCTGGATTCACCCTTGGGTACCTGTTACATCATTCACACAATCACACTAAACACAAGTGTGGGCAAATCTCCAAAGACTCAAAAGACTGATGGAGCTAAACTGAAGCACAAATAGTTGTGATTATCTTTGATACAAAGCCAAAGAAAGAGACTTGGAAATTTCAGTGTCAGAGGCTTTCTGTCAGTATGTAATATGCCTCAGGAGCAACAAACTTTTGCTATTTTAGGTTCATGGGGAGCTTTCACTGACACTGATCTGATAAGACATGCTCATGCTTGGCAGGAAAAACAGCACTGATGTTCACAGGTCGCTGTCTATTTTGTTTTTCACAACAGACACATATAGATATAGATGTTGCAGTGTTTATGATTAAGATTTTGCTATATTATTATTGAAATAATAATATATTATTTTATATTACTACTGAAGTGCAGTGCAGCGACCTGTCACTGCACAAGGTCCTCAACATTACAGTTTAATGTTTAATAGGTGTTGATGAAACAAAACCAAAATCAAAGTTTTATTAAAGTGAAATCAGGTATCACAGTCCTATATTTCATCATTTGGATTTTCCTCTTTTCTGTTTTCATGTTGCTTGTCTGAGTGTAAACAAATTAAAAAAAAAAAAAACCCAGCTAAACCACATGCTGGAATAAATTTCTTTGTAAATATGCCTTATTTTTCACTTTTATTGCAGAACCTTTTTAACTGTAAAGTTGGGTCTTCAGAGGATTTTTTAAGGCAATTCGAAAACTTGCTAAACACGTGGTGTACAAGGTGAGAAATATATATGTCACTGATGTCTGTGTATGTATTCAGTGATACACTATGTTACGCTCCACCAGTCTGCCGCTCAAAACCACACCTCACGTACACAGCTAGACTCCTGAACAAAGCAAGGGGAAGAAATGTTAACCACATCACATGACACAATCTGTGCTCTCGGCTCCCCAAAGAGTGGATCATGAGACGCTCTCAATTTGTCTTCCACTTTTCTGTGACGTTGAGATAAGGTTCACACTCCTATGAAGAATATGAAAGTCATTTTGGAGTTTCATTTAGAGAGAAAAAAGTGAAGTGGTAATGAGAGAAAAATACCTTCATGCAACACATCTCGTAGAGTGACTCTCTCCCTTGAGATGGCAATGTCTTTCACTTTAGCTTTGGCCTCCATTAGAGTAACACTCCTCAGGTCATTCTTCTCTATGCGGAGAGATGGGTAGCCTGAGAGGACGGAAAAACACAGACTCACATTAAAGACACACATGATCCAAATGTAAACAAAACACTTTCAAACTGACTGACAGGTCTTTTAACTCGGCTCAACACAAGAAAACAGCCAGGGGGATTCCTGCTTTGCATCACTTTTGACAGTGATATGTTTCTTACTGACGCAAAGGTTGCTCCTAAAACACACAAGTCCCTCATGCGAATTCAAGAATTCCAGAAATTACAAGAAACACAGTCAGAAAGACATGTACCCTACCCTAAACATGTTGCATCAAAGCAACTTCATGCAAAGTCCTGTATTACAGCACCGCCATTACATAAACTCCCCATGTACGCACTGTCGTTAGCTGCTGGCTTACTGAGGTAGGAGCGAGTCTGGATACAACACACACACACACACACACACACACACACACACACACACACACACACACACACACACACACACACACACA